>JAJMYN010000092.1:0-118831 GCA_023087525.1 Lasiodiplodia sp. KE8368
TTTTGTGTTGTTGACAGTGAGTGTAGCCCCCCCCCCCCCCTTTTTTTTTTTTAATTTTCCTTTTCTTGTTTTGAAGCTGGCATATTCGCTGACCACCCACCCGCGCGTCAGTGCGCTGACATCACTTTCTCCTCCAACGCCTCCACGCTGGCCGCGGATCAGTGCAGCAACTCGACCGGCGTCGGCGGCACCGAGGTCACGAACGTTGGCTCCGAGGCTGCGGGTGGCAGCGCTTCTTCGTCTGCGTCGTCCGCTGATGCGAGCGCGACGGCGACGGGAGCTGCGAGTGGTGGCAAGGACGACCACATGGCTAGCAAGTTGTTGCTCGCAGGCCTAGGTTTTCTTTTGTTGGGGTTGTAGAGTCCCACCACTGGCGGGAAGGCTAGTGAAAAATCAGGGCTCTATTTGACTACAGAAGGGTATTGCAGCTAAAGGCTATCACGAAGAATAGCAGCATACTCGAATCTAGAATGATTATGCTTCAGCCTTTTCTTTCCAGAAGAAAAACGTAAAACAACATATGAGTAGTTGAAGCTAACGTCCGGGCGACGGCTTCCGCTGCCCATGACATGAGCGAAAAATAAATTCATGAGCCTCCGGCTGTAACACTTCTCTGTACTTTACGGTACGCCTATTTTATACTGTGGAGATAATACTGGTAACCTGCGCGGCCAATGCAAAAGTATGAAGTCATTTATTCTTGGGGTATATTCCGTTTAAATCTCCCATAACGCCAGAAAATGCTCTCGAAAGATCAGACCAGAGAAGATCCAGCAATTCTGCCGCCTAGCTGTCGCGGCATCTTTTTTCTTCTTCCCCCTCTTTTCCCTTGCATAGTTCTCCTCATAGCAGAAACCAGGCATTAAATCATCGATGCATCCGTCCGCCGGTTCACTCCGCCATCAACTCATCATCCAACGCCTTCATAACAGCCCTCTGCTCCCTCTTTCTCCTCTCCTCCTCCGCCTCCACACCACTCACCGCCCCCTTCTCCCTCGCATCCGCTGCCGCATCCCCCACCCCATCCACGCTCTGACTCGCCAACCCTGCCAATACGCCCTCAATCTTCTCCCGCATCCTCCTCACGCCCTCGACCTCCTCCCTCCTCTTCGCCAGCTGCTCCTCCAACATCGTGATAAGGCTTGCGCGCGCCTGGTGCGGGCGGTACTCGTTGATGAGGTGGTGGGCATTGAACAGCAGCGTCTGCATGTGCTCGTACTTTTCCTGCCAGCGGGCCGGGTCGACCGACAGCACGCCCAGCATCTCGAGGTAGTTGAGCATCAGGCTCTGCGTCATCTTCTTGATGTAGGCCGCGCGGTCGAGCGTCCACTGGGAGTGGATGACCTGCTGGCGGTTGCTACTGCTGTCTGCTTGCTGTTCCGGAGAGGGTGAGGATGGCGGCGAGGGGTAGAGCTGCTCAACGCCCATGCTGCGGAGAGACGTGAGGGCTGTGTTGATCTGTTGGGATGCCCGTCGTGTCAGTTACGTCACCAACTTTTTTTTTTTTTCTTTGAAAGGCCATGGTTTCCTCATGGGAACCGCCAAATCTCCATCCTCCCAAATGAACCCAGGAAAAAGCGGATGTGAAGACATGCACATACATCATACGCATCCCCAAAATTCCTGTACTTCCCATTCGCCGGGGGCTCTGGCGGCTGCAGGTACCGCAGCTCGGGCGGGACGTCGGGTATCCTAGGCGGCAGCGCATCGCTGGCGCTAGCGTTCTCGGCAGGGTGATCCGCAGCATACTGTTGCTGAAGCTCCGTGAAGCGCGTGCGATTGTCGGGCGTGAAGTGCTTCCAGAAGGGCGGCGGGGCGGGGAAGGTCGCGCTCAGGACGTTATCCGGGTTGTCGTCGGCCATTGCTGCTGGAGGAAGTCGACGCTGCCGCCACTGTCGTCAATGCGTGTGTGTGTGACAAGCGCTCGGAGATGAGGTGTTGGAGGAGCGAGGCCGTGCGCGGCGGCTCGAAAGAGGGTGGGTTGCAGGTGGTGGAACGATTTGTGAGCTCAGCGGCGTTTCGGAAGCCACATGAAGTGGTGTTTGGATCGACAAGGACCCAAGCTGGGGGAAGCCAGCTAACAGCCGGGGAGCTTGGACCACCAACTCGAACTCGTTTTCGCGAGAGCGCCGTAGGGCCGAACTTCAGCCAGCTAGGTTCGCCTTGCCGACTCAATTTCCGGCTATTCCCGGGCGGCGCAATTTTGCGTATTGGGCGCACGCTTGGATGTTAATATTGCACTGGGCAACGGACCTCGGGCTGAAGTGTGGCAGTGGCGGCTGTGCTGTTAGTTTTTCGATGTATCGAGGACGCAAGCGACGTCAGGAGTGGCTCAGACCAGAATGAGAAGCCAGAATGATAAGCACTGCAGAAAGGAGAGATGTTTACGAATACAAACAATCCAACCCGTAGGTTTGCGGATCTATTAGGTATCTATTAAATATGTACAGTATTTATGAGTACAAGGACACATTCCAGTGCCCTCCTCCGTATAGTTCCATGATGTCACTTTCTGTGACCGCTGATCATGCCCACTGTCATCGCCGTTCATAGCCGATGCTTATATCCTTCTGCGCCTAAAAATGCATTTCCCGAAGATGAGCAAAATGTTAGCTTCCTTGACGGCTCTGGAAAGCCGCCGTAGCTGCGCTCGAAATTCTGTCCAAAATTCCTAGTCGTATACAAAAATGTGGGGCCGGGCGTGAGTCCCGGAAGACGCCTCTGGGTCTCGTGTCGAACGGATCCCGGTCGTCTTGGCCACGGATTTTCTTCCGTGCAAGGTTGGCCGTAAATGATTTACTGTCTTGGAGTCGCAAGTCCGTGACAGCTTCGTATGCGTATTGCTTTATTTCCTCTTCAAGTGCGAGTAGAGCCAGCCTCCACCGATGGCGAGAGAGACGCCGAATGCCTCTTGCGAAGTCGGAGCTCTGCCTTCGAGGTACCAGCCGCCGGAAAGGATAAGGATGGTCTTGAGGTTTCCAACCACATTGAACTACATCGTACAGTCAGAAAATCGCCATCGCGCGATGTGGAAAGAGGAACTCACAGTCAGCGCGGAAGTGCGGCTAATGATGAGGAATTGGGACAGATTTAGAACACTCGCAGTGATGCCAGATGCAAGCAAGGACCAATAGACCTCCGAGGGTATAGCGCCTGGAACAAGCTCGTTAGCGTCATGTTGGGCCCAAATTGATCGGGTCAAAGCATACTGAAATCAGGAACCTTGTCCATAATAGGAACGCAGAATATCAAAAGGAAGGCAGAAATGGGCGCTTGGTTCAGGAGCAGCTGTTGAGCAGAAACGTCCAAGTCCTCAAGCTTCTTTCCGATCCAAATCTGATAAAATGCCGTGACCGTCACGGCCAATCCGGAAACGATGGCGCCAAAAGGGTTGCTTTGAGCGGAGTTGGAGTTGGTCAGGCTAACGCCGGCGCAGATGCAGCCGATCGCCAGGGCCTTGTAGATGGAAATGGAGGTGCGGAACATGATGAAACAGATGAAAACGACCACGGGCGTGGTCATGACCTTGGCGAGCTGGTAGAATCCAATCGAGTTGTACGTCAAAGACAGGTTCCCCAGGATCACATAGGAGGTGAACAAGACGCAGATAGGCAGGGTGTCGCGAAGCGGTAACCGGACAGGCTTGAAGGCGCGGAACGGTGCACGAGTAGCAACCCAGAGAACGATTCCGGTGCAACCAAAGTGCCAGATGGTGAAGATGACTTGGGCATCATGCATCTGCGGGTCGGAGAAGATTCGCTTGCTCAGGAACACCATAGCGACGGTGGCACAGGTGTTAAGGAGGATGCACAATCCCGTGGCGAACTGGTCCTTGGTGGTAGGGGGCGAGACGACGCGATCGGGCCTCCATTGCGGCAGGCTCTTCTCTTCTTCGATGGGGGTCACCGCAGGGCTGGCATCATCCCTCAAGGGGACCTTTTCTTCGTCTTTCATGTTTGTCAGAGGGAGATTGATGGGCAGTGGAGCATGGGGAAGACAAACCCATTTCAGGCTTGGCGATGCGGAAAATTTCAGCCAATGGGGGGAGGGTAGGGCGAGACATTCGCCCAAGCTTTTGCGCGGGTAATTGGGAGGGAAACGGGAGGGCTCGGCGGGGTGGCGCCGGGGGTGTGCGAGCTTCTGTTCAAGTTGTTTAAAGGCAGATTGTCATGGTGAGCGTGGCTGAACGCATGAGTCTGCAAGTGCAGCGAGGCGCGGCGTCTTAAAAGAGCCGCGGGCGGATTTGCGATGGAGTGGCTGCGCGCTTGGCCCCCTTATAGTTCGGGGCTTGGCTCTGATGGGCTTCAGCGACGGCGGTTCTCTGAAGCTCATCATGCACGGCCTGGCGACTGGGGCCGCACGAGCGCTCTGCCGTTGCCGTTGCCGCGGCCGACGTCCGTGAAAAGCGGGCTCGAGTCGCGAATTTTTGCTGCAGGCTGCTCGCAGGACAGCGCGACCGAAACTCGAAACACTGGCGGTGAGTGTGGCAGCGCTGGGGCGGAGCCTGTTGGGGGCGGGCGAGCTGCGACGCTCACAGGCTCCGCAGGCCCCGGCGCCCAAGCCTGCCGGGAAACCTCAAGCGCTGACAGACAACAGTGACGGCCAACGGCACGACCCATCGGAACATCGTTGATGCGAGGCAGAGTGCAGGGAAAAGGAGGCCAGCTGCCGGATCAGCCCAATAGTCTCCACCGTGCGCCAGAGTGTTGTCCGTCTGCCGTCGCCCACGCGCCGTATTCGCGCGCCGCGGTGCCTGGCGATGGCCCGCTCCGGACATACGGCGGGGTCACGAGGCGCCATTAGCGAGCAGCCACCGCCGACCTAAGCTCTCGGATCGCAAAGCCTTCCCTCTCTGTCATGCGGGGGAGCGGTGATCCGCCTCCATGACGTCCTGTGCTGACAGGAACGAGCTCTGCCTCCTCATTCGCATCGCTACGAAGGCCAACGCGCTCGGCGCCGAGTTATTGGTTCGAAGCGAGCGAGGAGATACGGTTGTTCTCCGCGGCGTGTGCATCCGGGCCTACCTATACGGGGCACAATGCAGTGGCAGAAAAATGGTCCCGTCCCACTTTCGCTGTTTGATTTCCCTGCGGCACCGCCTGCGTGTTTGGCGTGGGAAGCCGCCTCGGCTTTCCCGTGCCGGGAGGGGATGGCGTTGATTGACAAGATCTGCCGTGCACTGGTTAACCGCACAAGGGATGATAGACCCTGGAGATGTTAGACAGGGTGCCTGCCCAATAGCGCCTAGTCGGGCCGCTGGCGCTGGAAATAACTGCGTTGAATTGTGATGCTGAGGGTGCCTGAGATGACGATGCGAGCTCCGAGCCCGAAAATGTAAGAGGCCCTGAAAATGCTCATGCCGGGTTCTGGAAATTTCATCACACCGTCGCCTGCAGATTGTGATGTTCGAGGCTGACCGGCATCCCTACGCTCATCCGCATAGGGCTGAGTTATGTCAGCCGCGTACTATCGATAACGCTTCCGGCCACGAGGCGAAACCATCAGGGTGACACCTACTTGACACGCGCCCGCTCACACCTCCCCACCAGCATTTCTCATGCACCACGCGGGACCTTCCTGAACCAAACATGCCGGGCGGTATTGCCCAACAATCCCGCCGCGCAGCCGGTAATGGCGCCGGCTCCGCAGTCTCGAGATTCTGGCAGGTATGTCCAAAGGCGCATCGCAACATGGCCGCGCATTGAATGCTGACCCCTCGGCGCGCAGAGATCTTACGCCTCGGAGTATCTGGGCCTTGCAATCCTTATCGCCCTGTACATGCTCGTGAGTGTGCCCCGAACCAGTTCCGCTCCGCACATAGGGGAAGAGGGGAAACACCGGTTGTAGCAGTGCGGAGATGATGGCTGCGCATCTGCAAGGCGCTATCTGACGCCCAGTCCAGATTCAGTTCTTCGTTGAACCTTTCCATCGCATGTTCTCGCTCGACAATCTTGCCATCCAATTTCCCCACGCCGAAATCGAACGTGTCTCTGTCTCCTGGCTCTTCGTCTATGCTGGAGGCGTCCCCCTCGCTATCCTTATTATCTGGGCCCTCCTATTCAGGCCCGGCGCACATAAGGCACATGTTACAATCCTCGGTTTTTTCATCTCCCTTATCTTGACCTCCTTTATCACCGATGTGGTCAAGAACGCCGTGGGCCGGCCTCGCCCTGATCTGATCGCGCGCTGCAAACCTGTAAGTCTCGCTCAAGTCCTCCCATGTTGGATATGGACAAGCAGCTAACACCAAGCCGCTACCCCAGGAGAAAGGCACGCCCGTACACCAACTCGTCACATTCGAAATCTGCACCGAAACCGACCATCACACTCTGCACGACGGATGGAGGTCCTTCCCCTCGGGCCACTCTAGTTTCGCCTTCTCTGGCCTCGGCTACCTCGCACTGTTCTTTGCTGGCCAGTGCCATGTCTTCCGGCCGCGTACGGATCTCAGTCGTGTGCTTTTTGCGCTCGCCCCGCTGCTCGCCGCCGTCATGATCGCTATTTCTCGCTGCGAGGACTACAGGCACGATGTGTACGATGTGACAATCGGTAGCTTGCTAGGAATGAGCATCGCCTGGTTTACGTACAGACGATACTACCCGGCCCTTCGGCACAAGAGGTGTGACACGCCGTACCCAAGCAAGGCAGAGCTGGCGGATATCAGGGGTTTCTCCAAGGCCAAAAATGATGAGGAAGCGCGCATCCAGAGTGCCGCCGAGTTCGAGCTGGAGGATATCAGTAGCGATGACGGTGGTGAGCGGTTGCCGTTGCACAACAGCCGGGCGCCGTAAGTCAAAAGCGATTTGTGCGTTTTTAATGGGGAGTTATATACCCACAACGTTCCATGGGGGCGTCTAAAGTCTAGCTGAATTTGGTACGTTCAAGATTCGACAGCTGGATATCTTGGTCAGAAGTGGATTTGCAGAAAAATTTAGCCATCAAGCATACTTTCCAAACTGAGCATGTTCATTCTGAGTACGCTGGGGAACGGGGAGCTTTTGTGACGTTGGGTTTTCTGTACAGTCCCCTTTCGCAGCCGATGGCTAGCGTGGATTTGTTTCTTTTGGCTCATGTCATGGGTAGTTGAAGCTATCGTCCGGACGAGAATGTCGAATTAAAAGCTGCAGCACCCTTCTGCATCACTCAACAGGGTCCTCATGTGCATATGCGGGCTACTTTAGCGCTGTCTCAACATTTACCCGCGTACGATTTTAAGCGCACGTTAAGCTTACTGTTAAAGATACGATACGTGGCTTGAGGAACTCAAATAACCACGCAATCCACCGCCCTTACTCTCCCCCTCTCACCCTCGGTCCCAACCTGCTCCAACGGCCACCTCAGCCACCTCCGCCAGTCTCTCTTCACTTCATCCTCCACCTCACTTCCTCCACCACCCTCCAACGCCGCCTCTTGCTCCGAAACCGCCGCCTCCACCCTCCCAACCAACCTCTTGCCCCATCCACCAATCCACCAGCGTCTCTGTTGTTGTTGTCCATCCTGCCGCCCCAACCCTCCTTCCCCGCTCGAGTTTCCCCCGCCACCATCCACCCAGTGCACCATGACGCCCCAAAACGCCAACACCACCAAAAACGCCGGCGCCCGCTGAGTCGCCCTCTCCAGGAACCGCTCGTCCACGCCAGCACCGGCAGCACCAACGCCATTGCACGCCCACCCCAGTATTGCGCGCATGCCCACCGTCATGTCATCCTCTTCATCAACAACAAAACCACCACCACCACCACCTCCTCCTCCATCCAGTCTCCCATCAAACGCAGCGTACGCCTCCACCAACGCATCGATGGCAGCGCACAGCGACGCCAGGTCCGCCTTGTCCGCCGCGGCCTCCTCGATGCTCGCCGCCGCCGCCGCTATGTCTCCAGCAGAAGAAGCAGAAGAAAGAGTATCGATTTGCCGGTAGCGCTGCTCGTACAGCGCGACGAACCAGCGCCGCAGCGCGCACAGCTCTTCGGTGCCCGCGGCCACCGCGGGGTCCGTTTCCCAGACTGATCTCCTTGGTCTGCTACTGCTTGCTCTGCTGTCGTCGTTTCCGCTGTTGCCGTTGCCGTGGTTGCCGCTGGGCTCGTCGTGGTCGTGGTCGTCGTCACCGGGGCCGTGGCCGTTGCTCCAGCCGTAGCAGGGGTCGTATCGGAGGGCGAAGGTGCCGGTCGTCGGAGGCGGAGGCGGAGGCGGCGATGGTGGTGATGGAGATCGCGGTGGTGGTGGTGGTGGGTGTGACCGGGCGATCCGGAGGGGCATGCCGACGGCGTTGCTCATCAGGAGGGTGGTTCTGTTGCGGCTGCTGTCGGGGTTGAAGATGTTGTTGTCTCCACCACTGCCGTCTCCTCCTCCTCCTCCTCCTCCTCCTCCTCCTGCTTCCGCCGCTACCACGCCATCCACTGCGTGCTTGATGTCTCGGGACAGCCGGAGCCAGGGTGCGATGGTGCCGGGACCGTTGTTGTTGTCGCCGATGCTGAGGAGGAGGAGGTCGTTCGGATCGTCGGTGGTGGTGGTGGTGGTGGTGGTGGCGGCGGCGGCGGTGGCGCTGCTGTCGTTTTCGTCGTCGTTGTCGATGAGCGGCCGTTGGGAGGCGAAGGCGATGAGGGTCGTGAGCGCGGCGCAGACGTAGAGGGGTGGGAAGATGTGGGGGTTTAAAGAGAGGGAGGTGCTCATGCCGTCGGCGGTGATGGCGGTGGTGCAGTTGGGGAGCACGGCTTGGGCGGTGCGGAGGGCCAGGTCTCGTTGGGAGAGGGCGCGGCTGATGTGGTCGGCGGCTTTGAGACGGCGCTCCTCGGGGAGGGCGTGGTTGTTGTTGTGGGAGGAGGAGGTGGCGGAAGAGGAGGAAAAGGAAGACGAGGCGGAGGGGAAGAGGGAGGGGTGCTGGGACTGTTGTGTTATGGAGGGTGGGGACGTAGCGGTGGTGTTCTCCACGAACGAGGAGGAGCGGAGCGTGTGCGCGACGTGTATGCCGGAGAGGGAGAGCAGGGCGCGCATGACGAAGGGGTAGGAGAAGGCGAGGTGCGGGACTTCGATTCGCCACCAGGTCTGCAGCTCGGGGGCTGTGCTGAGCGTGTAGGCGGTCGTGACGGTGAAGTGGTGGATGAGCTCGAGGTCGGTCATGTTGAGCTCGAGTTGGGGCTCGATGGGATTGTTGGTGGCGATGTTGAGCGACGAGGCGCTTGCGAGGTCGAAGTCGCTGGGCAGGAGCCGTCGCCAGTGATATGCTTCATCATCATGGCTTATCGGTGGTGTTCCGGTAGGTGTCTCTGGGTTCAACAGTGCCGAGTTGATGCCCGAGGTCGTTGCAGTGGTGTTGCTCGAGGATACTGAGCTCGCAGGTACCGATTCCCTAGTCGAGAAGTCACAAACAACGGCATGCTTGGTGCATTGCCCGCATTGCGGTTTCTCTTCATCACACTAAGCCTTGTCAGAAGACATGATTCCACGCGGCTCTGAGTTAAGATGAGGAACGTTAAGCAATACCTCAGTGCGGCAGGTGAAGTTGCAACAAAGACGAGGGTTCGAAGATCACCATCGGCTGGGTATCGCGATTGGGAAATGGGGGAGGCCTTGCACCCAACCTACCTTGATCTTTCGCGATTTACAATTCTTGCAACCAAATCTCGATTTCCGATGCGGCCGCCGAGCGCGGTATGCGTCGTCGGTAATGTCTGCCATTGTAGTCCTCAGCCCAATGCTCGAGCAGCAGTGAAGAAGTTAAAAGTCGGTGTGGTGGGACTACGAGGAAAAAAGCGCATGGCTGCCATGAGGTACGAAAAGGACGTAACGGCGCCTCAGACCGCATTCTGGAGTGATCCACATGCCGTGGCCTTAACCTTCGCGGACCCCCTGCGGGATGCGCTCCTCTATCCGAATACGAGCGGGTCGTGCTCCGAGGGTCTTAGGCCAACGACGTCGCCAGCTAATAAAAAATTAGCCGGTTGATCCATGTTCAGACGTAGGAAACGGCCGTGTTTAGTGAACATTTCGATGGCAGGCTGACACACGCAGGACTAGCATAGCTCGGCCACGGGTCATGTTTGGTATAGGGTTGCACACTGGCGGCGTTTCGCACCGACTACTACGCTCAATGTCGAAATAGCGTAATGCGGCGCTAAAGTCTGTGATTGGAAATTGATGGGCATTTGTGGGTTGAGCAACTGGAAGCATGTCCACTTGTAGGGTCAGCGATGATCAGTGTAGTGATTACGGCGACATGCCGGCATCTTGCAAGCTCCGAATATGGTTTAGTTAACCCTACATTCCGCAAGTAATGTTGCTTAAATCCACGGTGCGTGATTGCGGCACTGATTCAGCTTTGTATTTGTCAGTGCTTCCAAGATAGTGGCAGTATTGCGAACGACATTTCCTTGTCAGGACGTATACAGGTCACAGATAGCCGCAAGTAACTGATGATAAAGTCCCTGGCCGCCAATACTTCAGTCATCAAAGCGATAAGTCGCAAAAGCATCTCGGCTTACTTCATGCATGCAACCTAGTGCTCTTGCATAACGGGCTTATGTTCAATAGTAATACGGGTGTCCGCTTTTCTTTAGCAAGATATATTCATTAGCATGGAAATGTTCGGCGAAACAAACCGTGTTCCCCACCGATACTTTGTTTGGAAGTCACTTGATGTACTTCAGTACGTCGCATGAATCCCCCCCACCCCCTAGCTGAGACTGTGCTTAGCCACGAGCACTAAAGCCCACCGTTCGCTAGACCTAGCAAATCGCGTACGCTCTGGCGCTGCAGATCACAGATTCCCAACGGTTGAAGGCATCGACCCCATGACCGTCTCGGCATTATTTCATGCTCCCGCATACCCCGACCTCCTGTCTCCATTCACCCAGATTCAGCCGCTGGAGACAGTTGAATGGAAAACATATAGCAACGCGCCTGAGGCGCCTCCTTTTTTCGCCACCCGCTTTGTCTGCGACAAAAGTGTACCACAGCAGCTGTATCCGGCCATAACCTACAAAGAACAAGCCTCGATCCCAATCAGCGCCACCCGGCATGTCAACCCGCGACGACGTTCGAAGTTCCAAGTCTTCGCATCGATCCGTCGATCCCCAAGCGTAGCACTACTCCCTGATGCCAAAAGGTCGAACGTCTGAAGATGCCGAACCTACCGTCCTCTCGGCCGGCGTACCCGAAAACGCCGACACAAAGGGAGATGGTGTGTCCTCGTGGTGCGGGCGCTACATCCGGGCCACGTGCAACACAAGCAATAGAGAGGAGCACGGGAGATAAGAGAAGAAAAGTAAAATAGAGTGCCGCCTTACCCGTCGCAAATTAACGAAAAATAAGCAGCGGCTATTGTGTACGTACATACATACCGAAACCCATCCCGTCGGGACCGAGAGGAGGGGGGGAACAAATGGCGCGGCCAGCCCAGAAAACAGCGAGGAAAAAAAAAAAAAAAAAGAGAGAAGTCCAGGCCCTCAGCCACAACGAACCACAGGGTCTCCCGACTGACCTGTTCCCCGCAATTAAACAAGCCACAAAGAGGGGCGCCTGAGGAGAGGCCGCAAATTAGGACCCGCGAAACAGGTGAGCAGGAACAGGCCATGGGATTCGTGACGTTCGGGATGACATGTGGGGATCTCCTTCAGACGTTCGAAGATGCGGCTGGTCGGTATTGCGCCTCTTTTTTCGTCTGCAGCTCCCCTGCCCCACACGCCCTGTCTGCTTCGGGAATGTTCTACTTGGTGATGTAATCTTTTGGAGAAAGGGGAGGGGAAACCACATGGGAAACGTGAGACATGGCGCTTTGAAATGGCCATTGCTAGTGATGATCTCACGATGCAGCCATGCGCGATGGAGCGTAGATGGGGGCGCCGCCTATCGCAACGCTCACCATTCCTTCGCGTCCTGCAGTCGTTCGAGAAGCAGAGTTGCGTCCAACGTCGCAATGAGAAGAACAGCCTGGATGCTCACAGAACTAGGTCCAGGCCGCATCCAAGTGGGGATGGCGTTGCCACTTGTGGGAAGAGGGGCGTGCAGGCAACGATATGGCCAGAATCTAGAACCGACTTCATACGTCCGATGTTAGAAGACATTCCTCTCGGCAAAGCAAAAAATGCCTGTAACGGGCACTCCCGTTGTATTGACATGATTAATTAGTGATGATAGTAGTACAGTAGTAATAATGGGCGCCCATCCTCCTTCCGCCTTGGGAAGATGTGCAGCTAATGCTGGAAGTCGTCGGAATCGCGTCGCAAGTATATACAACCCGACGACTCCGAGCGACGTAACTCTCCAACCACCAGCCCTCGCCCAACGCTCCAACCTCTCCCGTGAACCCCCCCTGTCGTCCCCCGTGCAAATAATACATCTAATAGTACAAATAAACAATAGGCCTCAGGCCTCACCTCCATGCCCGCTCTCTCGATGACCCTTTTTCTATTTTTAGTGACTCGCCGCACCAACGACCTTCCTGTTCCGCTTGATGGCGGCGTTCAGCTTCTTCGTGAACTCGTTCGCACGCTGCTTCTCGACGTTCAACTCCTTCTCGATCTCGTGCACCGCCAACACCGGGCCCCCGCTCTTCGCCGCCGCCGCAGCCGTAGCGGCGGCAACGCCCTTCGCACCGCCGGGCCCGCCGGTAATGCTGCCTCCTCCGCTTCCACCCGAGAACAGCAACCCGTTCTTCCCGAGGTCGATGCCGAGCACCGGCGCGGCGGAATCTGACAACGTAATGCCGTTCATTTGAATGTAGTGGCTCTCGAACGGCGCGGCGAGCAGGCTGTTGCCGGCCGGGGTGGTGATGTTGTTGTTCGCGACAGGACCACCACCGCCGCCGCCGCTGACGATACTGGTCGTGGCCGTCGAGCTGGTCGACGCGCTGAGGTTGTTGCTGGTGGTGCTGGGGCGGTCGGCGTTCTCGACGGCCGTGGGCGGAATCAGCGCGTCGTCGGGCAGCGTGGGGCTGGCGGGCATGATGAACTCGTCGTTGTAGTTGGCCGCTTCGTCGAACAACTTCGCAGCCGCAGCCGCAGCCGCAGCTGCACCACCAGCACCACCACCACTCGTGTTGACGCCTGCGGCCGCAGCCGCCTGCTGAGCCGCCTTCTGCAGCGCAGCCTGCGTCTGGCGGAGGGTGTTGCTCTTATCGACGACACACCTTACATTCAGGTTCCGCACGATGCGCTCAAGGTCGAAGTACGGCTCCTTGGTCGGATTCCACCTCTGGCCGCCACCAGCCGCCCCGCGCTTCCTCAACGACGCCTCGAGCTCGAGGTACCGGTCTTCCTCCTCACGCGACAAGCCGCGCAGGATGGTGCCCTCGGGCGTGACGAGCACGCGCGACGAGATGCGGCCGTCCTCGCCGCCCAGGCGGTGCGGGCCCTCGTGGCGCTCGAGCACCGCGCGGATGGCTTCGTCCGACAGCGTGTACTGGCGGTCGCGGTTGGGCACGTCGGCCAGCGTCATGGCCCGCTCGTTCGGCCCCGCGTGCGGGAACGACTTGAACATGTTCTCCAGCTTCTCGTGCGTGATGGCGCCCGACGCCTGCAGCTTGGCGATGATCGAGGCCGGCGTGATGGCTGGAGGCTGCTGCGGCGGCTTGGTGTGGGTGGTGGTGGTGGGGGCCGCCGGCTGCTCGACGGCGGCGGCCGGCGGAGCTGGGGGAGCTGGGGCGGCAGCAGCAGGAGTCGCGACGATCTCCGCAACAGCAGCAGGCTTCTTTTTCTTCTCCTCCTTTTCGGCGGCGGGTGCGGCGGGAGCCTCGGGTTGGGGCTCCGGGACGGGTGCCTTCTCAGCCGGTCCTGGTGTGTTCGTTCGGCTCCCAGCAGGCGTCGAAACCGCCGTCTTAGCCGCCTTGGCCGGCTTCGCCTTCTTCTCTTTCTTCTTGCGCGTCTGGATGCCTTCGATGACTGGCTCTTCGCTCGGAGTGCGCGACTCCTTGAGACCCAATTCGACCTCCGTCATCTGACGAGCGCGCTCTTGCCTCTCCTTCTTGGCCTGGCTCTTCGTCTTGGTTCGTTGCGGGGCCGAGCCAACCCTGCTGCTGGGAGGGGGAGAGTTGGTGCGTGACATGGACGCAGAAGTCATTGAGGCATTGTCGGACACGAATTCGCTCAACGGAGTTCCTGGCTGGTTGAGCGACGCAATGCTAGGCTGCCTCGACCGAATGCTAACCACGCTGGGTGGAATCGCCGCAGTCGCTGGGGCAGAGGATGCACTGACTGCGGGCGGCGTCTCTGTCTTAGGTGTGTTCGTGATACGCATGATCTGGGGTCCTGTTCGTTTCAAAGGAGAACCCGTAGGAGCACCGGTTGGCGTTCCTGGACGCGAGTTCGACTCTGCAGTAATTGACATGGCACGAGGGTTCTTTGCAGCGTCGCTAGCCGAAACAATACTGTCCGATCCCAGCGGCTCCTTCTTGGGAATTTGCAGCGGTCCAGGATGCTGTCGCTTGGTACTGGACATTGTCGACTTTCCTTCTGCCTTAGCTTGCTCTGCCTTCAGGGGTGACGGCGGCACACTGCTAGCTTTTGGCTCCGACGCAACAACCTGAGCAATAGTTCTGGCAGGAGACGGCTGCACCTCTTCCACTGGCCTCGATGGCGTAACGGGCAAGTGTTCCACATCAGGACCTTTTGATTTGGTCTTGGCCTTGTCGCCAACCTTGGGCGTCTCAACCTTCGTTGCTGGAACCGCTTTGGTCGTGATCGGAGTGGCAACCGCCGAGGTTACTTTACCTGGGATAGACTTGGTAATGGTTGGCGTCTTGGAGGCTTCAGTGCTGACTTCGGTTGCCTTACTGCGTTCAGACTCCTTCGTGCTCTTTCTCGCTGGCGTGCCGGACCGAGATGTCGGCAAAGGAAGGTCGGGGACTGCCGGCGTGATTGCGTGCGGTGTCGCTGCATGTGGAGTTGGGATGCCCGGAGGAGGACGTATGGATGCACTGGACGGAGTTCCGGTCCTGCTGACGGGAGTAGAAAGGCCCGGAGGCACTGTTGGCGTCGAACGGCGAGGCTGCTCTAGGAGATATGAAAGGTCGGCCATGTGCATTGGCTGCATGTCCGCCTCACCGACGAGAGCATCGACGCTCCTTGAAAGAGGATCTTGTTCACCTACTGCTATTGTAATCAGCACTGCTTGGCCCAGTGGTTAATGCTGTGAGTAATCGACGAGGCAGGTGGGTGTGGCAGCCAAAAATGCTCGAGTACTGGACGCATGAAACGCAAATGCAACAACATAGGACGCAAAGCTTTCTCAACGTCTTCGTCACAGCCGAGGAGTACAATCAAGAAGAAAAGCCATCAGAAGTCTGATTATTCTGTGAGTGAATTGCCCTCTCCGAGATGGCTGGAAGGGAATTTACGTACATACGATGGCCATGACGAAGACGAAGAGAAGGACATGCTGTCGGACCTAAGAAGGCAGCGACGCATCGCCCGTAAGCTCAATGAGGCAGAATGAAAATCGGATGCCATAAAGCCCAACCATAAAAAGCCTGCCGACCGCTCATTGCCAGCTTGGACATGAGATCCCGATTCCGCCGCAAAACTCCAGAGGCCACCCGTAATAGGGTACGAGCCAATGCATCGCTTGCCCACACCAGAAAAACGCCATTGTAGCCTGCAACAAAAGCAAAATGACAACAAAGGGGAATGCCGCCGGGAAAACTACCATCTACTGAAACCACCGCCGTTGTACACGGATGAGAACCCACCTTGACCCTGGCCAGCGTACAGTCCCTGACCGACCATGGCTCCGCCCTGGTGCAACCTCGCCTGCAAAATACTCGGGTCCGCAACATCAACTACACCACCTCCGGAGGAGGAAGTGTTAGCATGTCTGTGCTTCTTCCCCTTCTTCTTCTGCTTCTGGGAACCAGACTCCTGGTATGCGCCAGGCTGAGGTCCATAGGGGAAGTTCAGAAGGCCAGGGGCTGGGCTAGGCGTAGACGTCGCGGTGGGATTCTGGTGCAAGAAAGAAGGGAACATTAACTCACGCTTGCCAGTATCATGCAGCTGGCTGCCGCCAGCGTTGCCACCCCGACCCCGCAGGAGCTCTCTCATCGCATCTTCCTGAGCATTTCTGCCCATGGCGTTGGCACCGTAGCCCACTCCACTGGTGGCGAAACCATGGCCCTGACCGAACATGCCGCCACCGCTGATGGGAGGCGTGCCAGTTGTCTTCAGGCCGGGAGGCGGGCCCTGGACGCTGCTGCTGTAGAATTGCTGGCCAAGAGGCTGGTGCTGAGAGAGCTGGCTGAAATGGCTGTTGGGAGGCATCATCGACGATTGCTGATTCATGAGCTTGGCGTTGGCAACGGGCTTAACATTTGCCGAAGCCGTGTTGTTGTCGTTGGCGAAAGTGAAGCGCGACGTGTGTCGAGCATGGCCTGCAGCGTTGGCCTGCATGCCGGGTTGGACCTGAGCCTGAGCGTTCTGGAAGATATTGCTGTTGGCTTGGGTGTTGGCCGACTTGAACTGCTGCAGCAGGAGTTGCTGTTGCTGCTGGGTCGTGAGGCCGCGGTTCAGGCCCAGGTTCGCCATCTGTTCGGAAAGGCCGAAGTTTTGATCCAGACCAAGACTTGAGCCACCAATGGACTGTTGTCCAGGAGCTTGAATCGCATGCTGTGGTGTGTGAACGACATCTGACCGCTCCTCCGGTTCGCCACCAAGTTGCATGCTACCTCCGCCGGTGGCCTCCTCCTGTTCTTGTTGTGCCAAAGCAGCTTCCCGGAGCGCTTGCGTCTCTGCCTCTAGCCTCTGCCTTTCCTCCGCCTCCTTCTCTTTCAGGGCCTTTCTCCGCTCACCACCATTCATGTCAAACAGAGGAGGAAAACTAGAGATGATCTGCAGCTCTTCATCTTTCAATGCTGTTGCCGAGAACACGAATTCCAATCCAGTGCCAGAGAGGTTCTTCAGGATTTCATCGAGATAAGACTTGGGACGCTTCGGCTCCGCGGGCGGCTGTTCGGGCGTTTCCTTTGGTGATTCCGGGGGCGGGGGCGTAGACTCCTTCGCCTTACCAGCCTTCTTTGGCTTAGGTTCCTCCAGCTTAGCAGCGGGGGCGGGAGCCGGGCTGGCAACCTTCGGGCTTGCTGCAGCTGTACTTGTCGGCTGGGGGGTATGGCGAGCAGCTGGCGGAGGCTTGTTGGCCCAACTTGCGTGCGAGGGTAATGCGGGACCGTCCTGGGAACCGTTCGATCCATCGTGGCTTTCCTGCCTCTTCATGGGTTGAGACGCAGCGGCCACGGATTGCGGCGCATGTTGTGGCGGAGGTTGAGGGTGGAGTTGCACGGAAGATGACGGGCGGGCCTGGTTGGGATTCTGGGTCGATATTACGTTCATCGACGAGAGGTCCTGTCGCGTGAAGCTATCACTTTCTTCGCCTGGCTCATGGAGGAACATGCAATTGCGATTATTGCATTGCTCGTTGCGAAGGTAGGCGGAGCAGTACTTGGTGGTTCCGTATTGGGCCCTGCGAAGCACGTTAGTAGCGACAAGCAAAGCGCTTCAAAGTTAAACCTACCTCAAGACTCTGTCGCCATTGACCGAGCCATCTACAGCCGCGATACAAGTGGCGGCGTCCTCCTTCTTAGCAAATGTGACGTAGACCCCGACAGACTGTTGTGGATGCGACGTGTCCTTCGCCTTGCTCACAACAATTTTGATGATCTTGCCATATTGTCCAAAGTACTGGTCTCCGCGAAGTGTCTCAAGGAGTTTATCCTCTCTGGTCGTGGGGTTGAGACCGGTAACGTAGACGAGGTTTTTCTGGACAACGCGCAGGCCGGCGAGGTGTTTGCGGCTTAACGAATCGGCTTCGCGTTTCTGCGCCTCTTTTTGACGAGCAGCGGCCTTCTTCTTGGCTTGTTGAGCGAGGTCGGCTTTGTAGTTGGCCATCCTGCGCGGCATCAGTGTCTGTGTGGAAAGGGCGGAGGTGCGGGTAGACGGACTCTTCCGGACTGATGACCTTCCACTCTATGCTCTTCTCGTCGTACGGCCGGCGGCATGCGGGACAGAGGCCGTTCATGGTGGTCTTGATATTGTTGTAGCAGAACTGGCATATCTGTTGCAGGCGTGTTAGTACAGGCGGCCCAAAAGCCGGCCGTGGAATGCGCAAAGGCGTACCTGGTAGCCGCATGGGCAAGGCTTGAAGTTCTTGTCGGAGAGATCGAACTCCTCAACGCAGAGGGGGCAGAGCTCCTCCTCCTCATCGTCGATGAACTGGTCTACCTGTGTGCGGGACATGGTGTGTGCGGTGATGAAGGGCGGTGGTGGCGCACGCGGAGCGTGTTGTGCAGACGCGCAGATTGACGAGCGGGAAGCCGCAGCGGGGGAACGCAGAGGAGCAGAGGCAACAAACAGACGAACGCCGGCCGTGAGCGGGAGTCAACAAGGTCGTAATGCGTAGGCGAGGATGGGCGGAAGGAGGTGGTCGTAGAGGCGGCCGGGTTCAGAGGCCCGGCAAAGCTGTATGCAGTGAACACGTCTTGGCACGCTAACCCTGTCGGTCGCCTCCGGGCTAATCGCGCCCCGGCGAATAGAGGCGCCGGAGTTCTCGATGACCTCGACGATTGCATAGCAACACCACCAGGCCCATCCTCCGCCATTGGCCTCGTCCAAGCATCCCACGCGCGTCGCGACGCCCGCCAACTCCGTCCCGTCGCCCAAAATGAGCCTCCGTATGTCCAGCAGCCGCGCGATCGGCGCTGCGCTCCGCTCTGCCGGCTCCTCCGTGCGGCCCATCGCCGCCCGCAGCTTCACCACCACCATCGTGCGCGCGAAGCCGTCCGATGCCGAGCTCCCGAACATGCGTGTATGATGATACAACTGCTGCATAAGCTCCGGCACGCACTGACGTCGATGTTAGTCTGCGCAGCGCTCCGACCCCGGTACTCTGAAGGCGCCAATCGTGAACCCGGCCGATAAGTACACTGAGAAGGGCGAGGCTCTCCACAAGTACGGCCAGTACCTCCTGTCGTGTCTGCCGAAATACATCCAACAGTAAGCGCCATCCCCATCGATCCTCGGCCCAATCGTTGACAATCCACAGATTCTCGGTCTGGAAGGACGAATTGACCATTTACATCCCGCCCCAAGGTGTCATCCCCGTCTTCACGTTCCTTAAGTACCACACCGCCGCCGAGTACACTCAGATCAGCGATATCACTGCCGTCGATTACCCCACCAAGGATCAGCGCTTCGAGGTCGTCTACAACTTGCTCAGTGTCCGCCACAACTCCCGCATCAGGGTCAAGACCTACGCCGACGAGGCCACTCCGGTTCCCAGTGTCTGCAGCCTCTACGATGGTGCCAACTGGTATGAGAGGGAGGTCTACGATCTGTTTGGCGTTTTCTTCGTTGGCCACCCCGATCTGAGGAGGATTATGACCGATTACGGCTTTGATGGACACCCGCTGAGGAAGGATTTCCCAATGACCGGCTACACTGAGATTCGCTACGATGAGGAGAAGAAGAGGATTGTTGTTGAGCCGCTCGAGATGACCCAGGCTTACAGGAACTTCAGGGTAGGATTTAAAGGCAACGCAAATCAGGAACAAGGTGCTGACAGATTTTACAGGGTGGCAGCGCTGCTTGGGAACAGGTCAGTCCTGGTCAGGACAGGAAGCCGGAGAGCGTAAGTTTTTTTTTATTCTGTTTGGAAGAAAGAATGGACTTCAACTAACACGACTTAGTTCAAGCTCCCGACGCCCAAGCCGGAGCCCCCGAAGGAGGAGGAGAAGAAATAAGATTATCGACCCTGTAAACTTTGTAAATCTATTTCTTCCGAGTTCAGCAAAGAAAAAGCGAGATACCGACATGCAAGATGCTAGACGCTTCCTGGGGCGAGGCGAGCTCTCGCTGAAATTAAATTTGTTCAACATCGAAACAATTCCCACGTATACAGAATGACACGTGAAATGGGGAAATATGGACGGCAGAACGGCCATAAATGACCCCAGGACATTGCTCAGGATCCACATTAATGGAGTTAGGGTGTATATGTACACCTTATGTTGATGGTCTTTTTTTCGATGAGCCAAAGCGCCAACGGAATATGCGATGTTTCCATACTGCCGAAGTTTCCAGCTCGGCAGCCAGTTTCCTTGCGCATTCTAGAGCGGCCACAAACGACCTCCTGGGATCGCGTTAATTGAGTTCTGAATATTGCCTTTTTAGGTACTAGTCCCAACCAGCAGAAGAAAATAGTAAGGACTTCGGCAAAATAACGTAATGTATCACGCCCAAATTGTTGGTGGGTAGCAACTAATTAGGTAGGACAAGCATCGGATAAAGTCGTTCTAGCCGACGGATGCCAGCGGCTTCGTATTGTGGTTTTCGTTCTCTTGATCATCGCACAGCGGAAGGCTAGAGGCCGTGATGCAGCAGCTGCCAAGTGTGCCCCGCACGTCACTTTGACTCGGCCCGCAGCAACTTAAGAGAGCTATATAACAACATTCATCATCACGCAGTCGGAATTCTGAGACTTCTCCAAGCAAACGAGCAGAATTTGTATGACAATGAAAGTCCTCTTTGCGTTGGTTGTTACTTACCTTTCGCCACTCGTCCTAGCAGTCACACCTGCAATGGCTTCGGACAAATTCACCATCACTGCGCAGCCCGGCACCGACATTTGGCGCAAGCCGCCTAGCACCAACAGGTACTACCTACCCCCCTTGCCTCATTGCCATGCTCCAATGGCACCCGCATCCCACGTGTTCCCCCCCGCACTACCACCGCCACCACGCACGAATAACAGCTCACCACAAACAGCTTCAACGCCCCCACCCACCCGCTCCTCCCATCAGGCCCGGTCCCGCTGCGCACCTTCCAGCGCGCCCGTCTCACCTTCTCCGGGCCATGGACGACGCAATACGACCAAGCGGGCCTGCTGCTGCACCTGACCAAGCCGAACGCCGGCACTAGCGAGCAGCAGGTGCAGCAGCAGCAAGACCGCTGGCTGAAGACGGGCATCGAGTTCTACCTGCACCGCCCGTACCTCAGCACCGTCGCCACGCAGTCGTATGCCGACTGGAGCGTCACGCCGGCGGCGGCCAGCACGCCGAACAACGCGACGGGCCCCGTGACGATCGAGGTGCGCCGCGAGACGGACGCGCTGGGGACGAGCTTGTGGGTGTACCAGCTCGTGCTGGGGGCGGATGGGGAAGAGGCGGAGAGGTTGCCGCTGAGGGAGTGCACGTGGTGGTTCGCGGAGGAGGGGGAGTGGAACGTCGATGTGAGGGCAATGGCGGCGAGGCCGGCGGAGAAGGGGAGCGTGGTTGGGGCCGAGGGACTAGTGGTGGAGTTTGAGGGGGCAGAGGTGGAGGTGAAGTGAGACTAGCACTGTGTATTGACTGAGGTTTTGTGGGGATTGGCGTTCCGTTCCTGGGAGAAGCTCCGGAAGCTCCAGAACGTGGAGAATGGGGGGCCCGCCGTTATGATGCTATCGCGTGGAGTTCGACGCAAGGCAGGCAGCAAGCAGGGACTTGGAAAATCAGCACACAAACAGGAAAATGCCTCAGACATGGTTTGTCCACCGTTCTGCCCGTGCGTGCCGTACCCGCCTGGTGGGAAGACAGGACGTGCGAGCCTGGGTTGATCAATGCTTTGCGAGCAATCCGATAGGGCTGAGGACGTCAGGTCTCAGTTAAGTCATCAACCGCGTCGGACATTGACGATTCAACGAAATGAGCGGCGAGCCGCTCGAGATCTAGAGCATGCAAGGCGTGCTGAGGTTTAACGATCCGTGCGAGTGGTATCAATCCCCAACCTCAGCTGAAGTCTTCCCGCTAGAGAGTCAGATAGGACGACATGTGCCGTGCGTCCGATGACAGCAAGCACGCCAAGCACGGAAAAGTAGGTGTGACCGAGGTGTTGTCCTTGCATGGGCCAAGCAGCAGAAGCTGCAATACTACGCAGAAGAGAGAGCGCGAACTGTTTCATATGTATGAAGCGGCGGCATCCATGGAGATCGAGGCGCCTGTTCTGATCGAACAGACGGCAAGAGTGGGTGGGAAAGTTTCAGCTCTGGTGCAACAGGACGTCTTCTTCACCTCAGACAAGGAGAATGGGTCCCGGGCTTGGCGGCAAGATGACAGATGTTATCAGCGCCGCAATCGCAGAATCGGGGCGGAGCCGCGGTCAGCGTCGGCAGTTCATGACAACGTGTTTTGCTGATCAGCTCGGAGGGCGCGCCCGATGACGCGAGACGGTATCTCCAGCAGATCTCCGCCGAGGCGAGAAGAGGCAAGCGTGCCGCACGTTTCGGACAGACTGGCACGGAGGCCATGGGTCTCTGAAAATTTTCGCGGAGCTGGAGTTCGAGGCGTGCAGTTTGACGGTGTGTTGGAGCGGAGCGGCTCGAAAAGGGAAGACGGAGCCCTAAGCACGCGACAGATCCGCCTTCTGGAAGGTTGTGGCCAGCACATCCGCGCCGCTCCCTCCCCGTTCCTGCCGGCTCGGGCTCTGAATCCGGCAGTCGTGCATCGTGGGCCGACGCGCTGGAGTCGCATCTGGCGGGGGCAACCGAGGTGATGATGGTGCGCATTCGCTCGCTTACGAGGGAGGCTGGGCCTAGCGGAGATCGTTCGCCATCGCCGCCCAGCATCAATGTCTCCAGATTCGCCCTCGTCGCCGTTGCTCATTCGCTGTCCGCCTCCCCGCCCATCAGCAGAGCGCCTTGGTGTGCTCGTCAGCTAGCTCGCGCCCAGCCTGCCGGGGCCCGGAAGCTCAATTGACCGGTGCGGGCCTGTACATGTCGCCTTCTGTTTGGCCACGCGCCTCTCACCGCTTCTCCACGGCGGGATGGGGCTACCACACAAGCGCCTGAATCATGGGGTTCCTTCGGCCGCCACTCGCATGTGTCTGCGGCTCCCGCGACGACGGCACCATTCCAGGGCCGGGACGCAGCCCGAAGATAAACCACTAACGTTCTGACGGCCGCGGTGCGCCATCATATTGATACGTCCCGCTGGCCACCGAGCTGAAGTCTCTGCCCTGAGTGCTGCTGTCCGACGCGCCGCGCGCACCCACGATGAGTACCGAGTCCCTAATCCGGCAGCTGGAGGAGCAGCGCGCCGCCTTCCTGGCCCTGGAACAGCGCGTCCATGACGCCCTCCGTCAGCAAGAAGCAGCCGCTGCAGAGGCCTCGCGGGACGAGAGCCCATCCTCCCCTACCTTCAGTGACGGCATCGGCCGCCAGTCGACCGTCTCCTTTGCCGACCCGGGCCGCAAGTCGACGGGGCTGGCGTCGATCCTGCACACAAGCTCGGCCATCTCGGTGGACAGCGACGACGAGGATGACGAGACGTTTTATGTAGGTTCTCTTCCTATAGGCCCAAGCTCGGACCACCTGGAGTTGCTGCGCCCTCTGGGGATCGTGATGCTCCGCTTTAGCAGCCATACTAACCCCTTGGATCAAGGTTCGAACGCCTCTGCCGTCCACGTCGTTAGCCGAAGAAGGCCTGCGCACCCACTTGAGGACTTACGATTGGGAGTCGTGCGGCCAGACTATCCTAGAAGAAGTAGTGCAGGATGGCCAATTGCTGTCTCCCTATCTGTTTCCGACTCCCAGTGACGAGGACATGTCAATCCCTTCGAGTTACCAGGTTTACGATGTAGGAGTTGACGGCACGCCCATAAGTCTCGATATCGAAACCGGTGAAGACGAGGAGGTAACACAGTCCAAGGCCGCCGCGTTCTGGAACACCATCAAGGTAAGTTGTTTTCATTGTGAACAGTCAAAGAAAAAAGTTGGAGGTGCAGCCTTTCGCTGGAAGGATGACGTTGGGTTTTGAGTATTAGTCGGAAGAGTCGGCACACCATCCGGGCCATGCACTTGGCATGATGGATGTTTCAGATCATCATTTGACCCCTGTTCGGATGACTACTCCGGCTATCAAGCCGACCTTGCCGGATTCCGTTCAAAGCTTGCTCAAGTGAATCAATCCAATGACAAGTTGTACAGGACATCAATGTGGAGCCCAATAATACCTCTGCCGTGGGCCGAATAGTGTAAGCTCTGTCCAGACAGTCGCACTGGGCGGCCCCAGCTGACTGTTTCCAGCATCGCCCAAGAACCAGCGCCTATCGTCTTCGGTGCCTTGCACTATGCCATGAACCAGTACTTCGATATGGACGAGCTGTTCCAGCACTTGGTTAACTCCGAACACTCATCGGTACAAAGCCTCTTCACCGCGTCCTCTTCCATGCTTGACGCCCTCACGCGCTCTCTACTAACCCCGGTGTCAAAGGCAACACCCCACAGGCCCTTCTCCCATGACTCACGACACCAGCGAACATTCACCTTCAGCTTTGAATACTATACAATCATCGGCGAAGACCGTCAGCCCATGCCGTGGCAAAGCCATGATAGGCAGGCGGCACCATCTAATGCCCACCTACCTCTTTCTCGCTGCAGCTCAGTCGTTTCTCTAGCATTACTGGGAGATTCCATCAAGAAGCTCCGTAACATGTCCCGGCGGAAGAATGTCAAAGTCAAGCAGGGCCTTGTATTCGATCCATTCTCGCCATGGGTGGTACTCAATATGCAAGCTTACCCCGACTGGCTCGGGAATGCCGATGCTCACGATGCCAACAAACATTATGTCAATGGTCCGGAGGCTTTCTTGGCAACAGTTCTTATGGAGTTCCGGGACGCACGCAAACGCTACGAGGAGATCTACAAGCAGATTACGAGAATGATCACCCCGCCAACAGATTTCATTTTTGATGCGGATCAACGGGACAGGCGTCTGTTCGAGGACGACAACTTCACCTTTACCCGAGGCTACTTCTGGGCGCATCAAACACTTGGATCCATCAACGACAGCATCAAGGCCATGATTGACGCGTACGAGGACACTTTCACGGACGAGGTGTGGGAAGGAAGGCATAAGAGCATTTGGCCGTTGCTGGATGAATCATTACCCCGCAACGACCACTTCAAAAGAAAACTGTATCTGCTGCGGAAGGAGTTCGAACGCGAAATAAGGCATCTGCATGAACAAATCAAGGAAAACAATGACAGGAGGTTGGAAATCCGGGATTTGCGAGATCAGCTGTTCAGCGGCACTTCTGTCCTGGAATCGCGCAAGTCAGTCGAACTCTCCGAGATCACCATCCTCCAGGGACACAACGTCAAGCTCCTGACGCTCATCAATATCTTCTTCATGGTAAGTATTACTAGATTTTCAAGTGAACCAAGTACTTACAAGCTGCAGCCTCTCACCTTTGTCACAAGCGTATTTGGGATGACGAACATGTCTACGGAGCACACCTTCTGGGAATTTGGCACTGTTCTGGTTGTCGTCTGCGTCCCATTCTTCTTGCTCATTGGTTCCCTCAACACGACGAAAGGCTACGAATTCTGGAAAGCAAGATGCAAGGAGGTTATGAAGACGAGTCTCTGGTTTCTGGCCTTCATGTCTGGCTTGGCTCCGAAGACGAGTCGGCCGCAGAAAGGCCAAAAACAGGAAGAAAAAGAAGAGGAGGGCCCTAACGCTAACCCTTACGCTCGTCGAAGAAGCTGTGCTTCTGACAGGCAGCAACGGCCACGGATGCAACGCTCGCCAACGAGCACAGATATGATGGAAAAGGACAGCTCTGTAGAAGGATCGCAAGAGAGTGGGAAGAGTAAAAGGAGGTGGTTCGATCCAAAAATTTTGAAGCGTATGTCACGAAAGAACGAGAAGGACGAAAACATGACACGAACCCAGGAGGTCTAGCAGTCATCGAATGAAAAACTTTCTACACGTTCAATCACATTGTCGGTCGCGTCAGAGCTTCAATATTGCCGTCAGTTCAGCGATCCTTCTTCGTGTCCAGAAGGTGGCAAGAAACTCCCATGCACGATCGGAGTGGACTTACTCTCTGAAGGAATTTCTTTGCGAGGTGGTGGCGATGTCGGCCCGTGATGTTTTCACTCTACGCACACGTCCACATGACGCCCCGCACGGCAGTTGAGCCGCAGACGATAAGTGCCGGGGCGGTCCTTGCAATTTAATCCGGCTGATATGAGTGGTCTATTGTCGGCAGAAGCTTCTCGGTTCCAGATGTGTGGCTCAAGCGATGACGGCAGACCCGTTGCTTAACGAACAGGCATGAGTCGAACAACACACACTCCCGGCGGATGAAATCGAAACAATAGCTCGAGGATCACGGAAGAATTGAAGACGTGATCTTGCCACCGGAGCTTGCTTCACTTAACGGCATAGCTTAGGATTTTGCGCAGCACTAAGGCTACTTAATTGTACAGGCTATTTCCTACAACGATCTGCTGAGGTGGATGGTGGGTAGAGCTGCAGCCGGCCGTTAGTGTCGCAGGTACCGATGCCTGCTGACACCGCCACGTTCTTACATGCGTGGTGCCTGCGTTGGGCCCTGAAGCATAATGCAAGCTTAAAGTATGGTTACTTGCTTGGGTATTGATCGGCAGGATAATGTGCAAAAATAGCCCTCCTGGAAGCCGCAGGGCCTCGATCGGATGTCGATTAGGTATACAAACGCAAGCCCTGGAAATATGTCCGACATAACACATGCTCATCTGGTTGCGTGCTCAAGGAGCGGATGGATTGAATCATGCAGGCGTACCGCGCCTCACTGGGACAGTGGCCCGGGCATTTTTATTCGTGTTGGCACCGAGAGAGCACCTTGTTTTTTTTCCTCTTCTCCTTGTGGGCAAATTCGCGCATCTGGCCCGCGGTCTCTGCCCTATAGGAGCATATATTGCCTGACAAGGTGATTGGGCAAGTGGGTACGCCATAGTGCAAGCAGAGACTTGGCAAACATGTGAACATCACCAGGTTGGCGACCCCAGGCAGTGGTTTGGAGAGGAGAGGCGTTGCGGCTTTTGGCGGAGATGACGGACAGGCATACGGGAACCAGTCAGAGGCCATCCCTGCTCGCTCATCTCCCCATGATGGCAAGACATGCCCAGAAATTCCATCATTCAGCTATGACTACGCCAGCCACGATTATTGGAAGCTACTCTACCCCGCGTCATCCGCATGAATTGACGCCTCTTCCGCCTTTCTCTCCCGGACAGGCCGATGCGATGCTATTTACATCCGCTCCGACATCCAGCCAATCACGGCCCAGAGCCGCAATATAGCACCCCTGAACACCTCGCACTTACGCGATTCTCGTTTCCGTGCCTCGCCTTTCGATTAGGTGCCTTCTCGCCCGCCAAAACCCCCCCGGACTATTTGTTTTCTGAGCGTTTGTCGCTCGCACGCGCCCCTTTTTAGTGCCCGCTGTTCCCCACACTCTTCCCACCTTCCCTCTCCAGCTGGTCGCTCCGATGCAGGAATTCTTCGGCCCATCCGAGCCGAACGAAACGCTGCTCACCACCACAGCTGACCAGCAATCCAAACATCGACGGCACCCCGGTACAGGTTTAGTGCGCGCGTCATTCCACTCCGTCCACCCTCTCCGGCGGGACAACCAATTCGAAGAGCTTGGGCCACCGGCTTTCTGCTGCTGGGCTCTCCGCTAGGGCCGGTCCGCCATGAATAACCTTGAACGGTCTGCCTGGTGCCGTGACTCGCCCAAACTCAAAACATATAAAAGGGAGGTCGAGCACCCGCAACAGATGGGTTCTCCAGGAACGGGCAGCGCAGCACATAGTGTTTCCCACTTCCTGGCTCTCTCTCGTTACTTCCGGTCTATTGTCTCAATTGCGGTGTCCTGATACTCATCGATCATGTTCTTCCCCACCAAGGCCCTCGGGCTCGCCGGCCTGCTCGTCGGCGATGCCCTCGCCGTTCCGGCGTCCATTCTGAATAAGCGCCAGGACGGCCTCGATGCCTTCATCGATACCGAGACGCCCATTGCGTATGCCGGCGTCCTGGCTAACATCGGTGACGACGGCTCCAAGGTCGCTGGTGCTGCCGCTGGCGTGGTCGTTGCGAGTCCGAGCAAGAGCAGCCCTGACTGTGGGTATCCTGATTTCCGTTTTCTCTCCTATATCTCACGTGCTCTTGAATTGCCGTTCTTGGTGACATTTACTGAGAAAAAATACAGATTTCTACACTTGGACTCGTGATGCCGCGCTCGTCTTCAAGGCCCTGGTCGACCGATTCGTTAACGGTGACTATGACCTCCAGGATGAGATTGAGGAATACATCATCTCCCAAGCGAAGCTCCAGGGCGTCGACAACCCTTCGGGCGGCTTGTCCACGGGTGGCTTGGTAAGTGTGCCTCTGAAAATTGCGAGATCTGTTGCTGATGCATGAATGACAGGGCGAACCCAAGTTCCACGTCGACTTGACGCAGTTCACCGATGCTTGGGGAAGACCGCAGAGAGATGGCCCGCCTCTCCGCGCCACCGCCATGATTTCTTACGCCCGGTGGTTGGTGGACAACGGCTACTCTGACACGGCCAGGGATGTTGTCTGGCCGGTCATCAGGAACGATTTGTCCTACACTACTGAGTACTGGAACCAGACTGGTTTCGACCTTTGGGAGGAGGTCCAAGGCTCGTCTTTCTTCACCATTGCCGTCTCCCACCGTGCCCTGGTTGAAGGCAGCGCACTTGCTGCCTCGATTGGCGAGAGCTGCGACTACTGTGACTCTCAGGCTCCACTAGTCCTGTGCTTCCAGCAGACTTTCTGGAACTCGAACGGCAACTATATCGTCTCCAACATCAACACCAACAACGGCCGCACCGGAAAGGACGCCAACTCGATTCTTACCTCGAACCACCTCTTCGACCCCGAGGCCGGCTGCGATGACACGACTTTCCAGCCCTGCTCTTCGCGCGCCCTGGCAAACCACAAGGCCGTGACCGACTCGTTCCGCTCCATCTACACCATCAACTCCGGAAAGGCCGCCGGCACCGCCGTCGCCGTGGGCAGATACGCCGAAGACGTGTACTACAACGGCAACCCCTGGTACCTCGCCACGCTCGCCGCCGCCGAGCAGCTCTACGCCGCCCTCTACACCTGGACGCGCGAGGGCTCCATCACCATCGACGACGTCTCGCTCGCCTTCTTCCAGGACATCTACTCCTCGGCCGCCACGGGCACCTACGCCTCGGGCACCGACGCCTTCACCGCCATCCTCAACGCCGTCAAGACGTACGCCGACGGCTACGTCAGCGTCGTCCAGCAGTACACGCCCGCCGACGGCTCGCTGTCCGAGCAGTTCTCGCGCGACAACGGCAGCCCGCTCTCGGCGCCCGACCTCACCTGGTCCTACGCCGCCTTCCTGACCGCCATCGAGCGCCGCGACTCCATCGTGCCCGAGTCGTGGGGCAGCGAGGCCGCCAACGAGGCCCCCGGCTCCTGCGCTGCGGGCGGCGCCTCCGGCACCTACGCGTCCGCCACCAACACCGTCTTCCCGACCAGCCAGACCAGCAACCCCGGCGCTACGCCGACGACGACGACCACTCGTCCCCCCACGACGACGACCACCAGAACCACCACTAGCAGCACGTCGACAACGGGCGGCAACTGCCCGACCGCCGTCGCGGTGACGTTCAATGTCGTGGCGACGACGGTGTACGGCGAGAATATCCTGATTGCGGGCAACAACGCGGCGCTGGGGTCGTGGGCGCCGGCGAGCGCGAAGGCGTTGAGCGCGGATAAGTATACTGCGAGCAATAACTTGTGGTATGCTGTCGTCAACTTGGCGCCCGGGACGAGCGTGCAGTACAAGTACGTAAGGAAGAGCAGCGGTGGGAGCTACACATGGGAGAGCGACCCCAACAGGACGTATAGCGTGCCGAGTTGTGTGGCGACGGCTAGTGTGAGTGATACGTGGAGGTAGGTGGGAGGAGAAGGGGAAAAGCTTGGGGGCGGAGGGGAGAAGGGAGGGGGTTTGGTTGAATGGTGGTGGTGATGGTGGTGTTAAAAATAGCTTGGTTCTCTGTAGGTATTAAATTGATGATTGTGGAGAAATATCACGCGCGTAATGTTCTACTGCCTTCCTATCACTATGCATTCTCTGTGCGAGCCAGCCAAGAGACACATCAGTGGAAGCCTCGTTCGGACACAGATCCCATTCAAATAGTCAATTCGACACCCATATCAACTCTCCAAATACGCCTTCGCAATAGTAAATTGAAGCCTCCCACCAATCTTCCCATTTCTTAACCCATCCACTTAAGAGATTGTGAACGAGTACTATTCGCCTCCTCTGATACCGATTCCAATGAGTCCCCTGTCGTTTGCTGTAACCCTGCGTCTTGAAGCAGTCTGGAAACAGACTCTTCTTTGTCCTCGCTGACATAGATTCTCGTATCCGCTCCAGCCTCATACAATAACTTTAGACGTTCACAGTCTGAATCAGAAAGAGCCAGAGAGAAAGGAGTTGTGCCAAAGACGTCCCGTCTGTCGATGATGCAAGAAGTGAAATCATACCTCATGAATAGCTTCGACATTGCAGACAGCAACCGCATTCTGTATTTGTTCTTCTTTTCAAATGCCATAGTTGCTTTCAAAAACTCCTTGAAGACTGAGATGGAACTCCTCTGTACTGAGATGTGTAGGGGGTTCCGAAGGTAGTCGTCTGTTATATCCATCCTCGCACCATAATTCATCAGTTGTGAAACCATAGCAAGATTCGCTTTTTTGCTAAAAGCTAACGCATGAAGCGATGTGAAGCCATGTCTCTTCTGATTATTGATTTTTGCTCCTGCCTTCATGAGCAGATCAATGACGTTGCGGTGCCCAGCAAAAGCTGCACAATGGAGCGGCGACACATGGCAACCTTCAGGGTTGACTTCAGCCCCGGCCTTGATCATCAGGGAAACGACCTCTGCGTCACCCCAGATGCATGCGAGGGAGAGGGGTGTGTATGAATTCCCTTCCAGTGGAGTATTCAAGTCACATCCGGCCTGCAACAATATGCGGACCGCTGAGACCTGCTTTCCCTCAATAGCGTAGGCTAATGCATGATAGCCATAGTTGTCTCTTCTTTCCAATAAAGCGGGCTGTGTTTCTGCCAGCCTTGCAAGGCCACTGACGAATCCGCAAAAGGCAAGCGAGTGAGCTACCTGCTCATGAGGCTCCCCACGTAGCGGAAAAACTCTTGGCTGAAGACTACGTTCAGGCTTGTATCGGAGTAATGCAAACATGCGCTCAGACGGTAGGTCTTCGTGGAGCCTATGGTAGCATGAAGCCATGGGGCTGCCAAACACAATCTTGAGCGTCTCGTAAAGCCTTTCCAGAGAGATCTCGGTACTCTGCAACATGGTATCAAGAGGATCATGCTCATCAAACCCATCCGGGAATTCAAAGCCTTGCTTCTGAGCGCTTTCAACATGGAATGCCCAATGCTTCCATGCGTATAGTATGAGTGGAAGCTTGTCAAAGCTGTGCTTGACGAGTGTCAGATTGTCACGCGGGACCCCACTCTGTTCTGGGAACTCCAAGTTGTCAGGCCTCGGCAGTCTTTTGACTGGCCTATTGGTGTCATTGTTCTGCCCCGAATAAAGGGAAAGCCAGTCAAGGGAAGATTCTGTGCTGGAATCCTTTGGGATTGCAAGCATGAATAGGTATCTCAGGCAGGACCTCGACAATCGGAAATGGGCGAGCCGTTCCATTGGGATGGTGGGGAGGGGAGAAAGGGACTCCAGGACCTTTTCAGGACCGTCAAGGAAGTCAGGGACAGATTGATGGATGAACTGGACCTGACCGGAAACAACTGATCCAGATAAGCGGACGAGGCCCTTTGACAGATCTTTGACTCGAACTGCCAAATTATCCAGGCGAACGGAATCATTCTCCGTCTGATACTCGGCGATGCTCTCCTCGGCACTCATGCATTCATCGAGTGTAAGAGCTTGCTGAAGTTCAATGGGAGTTAACGGTCGGGCCGCAAACAGAACCCACTGGAAGAGCTTCAAGGTATATTTTTGTTCGTGTAAAGAATACTCTGGCTTGCCCGGAAGGGGGGCTTGCTTTGGTTGTAGCAAGAACTTGTAAAGATGGTGTAGGTCTGTCGGTAGCTCCTGAGCTAGCGGGAGGATTTCCTTGAATTCAAAGCCGCGCCTTCGAGAGTCGATTATGGTGTCAACCACAAGGGAAGCCCGTTGAAAGATGCCATTGGACCTTTGGAGGATCTCGTCTTGTAAAAGCTGATTTTCTGCTGGTGTGAAATTCAATTCCTTCAACCGTGTGCCAACGACTTGGTTGATGTCATCGGTATTCGAATCTTCAAGAATAATGGTTCTTCCTTCGTCTAGAGTGATTTGTGGGCAGTGTCTGCATGAGATGCAGATTCTGAGCTGTGCCAAACAATCGAGATCTGACAAGAGTAATTTCATTGCTTCCACGATTTCTCTGGCCGACTCCTCTCCAGACTCGTCCAAGGCGTCAATGAGAATGAAAATCGGATAATGTTGCGATATGATTCTTAGACCTTGGGAAAGGTGCTCAAGCATTTCTTCGGGTGTCCAGGCCCATTCTCCATTCACCTCTCCCAATTCTTTGGTCCTTCTCTTGAACATTTCTGTCAAATCCGTGAATGCCCCTGGAAATTCCTGGTAAAGTTGGTGGATGAGAGATCGGTACACGCCCAGCGGAGTCTTTTGCAATGGCGACCCTGTAGCCTGTATGAAGCAAGAGGCTACAGATGTATTGACGCTTATAGCACATCGTATGTGATGGAGCAGTGCCTTCATGGCCATTGACTTTCCGGATCCAGGATTTCCTCGAATCCACAGAAGACCATAAGGCTCGGAAAGCCACGATGTGAAGCTTACGTGGTTCGGCAACCATTCACAAGTGCGAGGGGCTGGATTGAGTTGAACCACGCGTGGCGTTTGTTTTTCAACCCCCAAAGAAATCGAACAACCTTTGATCCAGTCAGTAATCGGCAGAACATTTGAATGTCAAGGTAATATACTTTGGTTCCAGCCACCGCGCTTCAAGCCAGTCCAGCCATGCGATCTGAAGTCTTTCATCCTTTTCAGGTGCTCCACAACGATCCTGTAAGGACGTTCTTCTCGAGATGCGAACTTCACAAGACCGCTATGAGTACTATTAACATCATAGTTGTAGTTCTTTTCTGTATCAATCAGTCGTCCATGTGTAGCGGATAGAGAGCTGACTAAGAGCTCAAGGGGACCTGACATGGTCCATTTCTGCGTTTTTTCCTGCGGAACGGATCAGTAATTGTAATTGTCTGTGTACGAACCGTATACACGTACATCTTGCACTGCAGTTGGTGACAACCTGGTTTCAAAAAAATTGACAATATAGAAAGAGTCCTGCGAGTCGAGTATTCTGAGGAAAGTCCGGCTCATGTAGCGAAGCCCGTACGAGTTCGGCCCCAAAGATTCGAGGAGTTCCCTATTTGGGCCATCCCCAACCATTGAAACCAAGGATCCTATTGACATTCCCTGGCTGGGGACTCCAAAGAGTATGATTCCTGCAAGAGCACGGAAGGGATCTTGTTCGATCTTTGTATCATAGTTTGCCATTGAATTAACTGCCTGAATTCAGAAGTGCTTAATTTACTTGTCAATTTGGCTTTTATCAATAACAAAACATACCTCTTTCACGATGATGCCGCCCAGACTGTGGCCGATAAGGACCAATGGCCTTTCCGGATCTCTCCGGATGATACTCAGAGCGGCGCGTAGTCTCCCGCCAAGATCGGCGATATTTTGGAATGACTGGCTGCCAACCAAGTGTGTGTCGAGCGCGAAAACCAGTATCCGACAATTTGGAAGGTCGTTGGCAAGGCCGTCACGCAGCCACATCCAATTGCCCTTTCTCTCCTTGAACGAACCGAAGCCGTGACCGTTCAGTCCTGGAACTGCAACCACACTGACTTCATTTAGCTGCACAGCAAAAAACTGTCTTCACATCTAGGATCACTCACTCGATGGTGCACTCTCCCTCCGCTGGTGTGTGCAAAGCTGTGAAGTCGATGAAGTCCGAGTCGAATTCAAGCTCGCAATGACTATCCAGCCTAACCTTGAGGTATGGACCTTGATTGAGAATCTCCGGTATCGGGGAAATCTCAAACGTCGCCATCATCTCGTCTTCAAGGTAAGGGCCCCCAGCCAGCGATCGGACTTGAATATTCACATCCTCAGAACACCCAAGCGCACGTTGTACAAGGTCTCTGACATGTTCCTCGTTCGATCCGATAGGTACCCCACGCAGTCTGAATGTCTTTTTTGTCACCATATCGGTAGTGCTGCACTTGTGTGTCGGGGTCTCCGCTTGTTTTCAGCGCGTATATTCGAGAGGGGTCAACCCGGCCCAATATGCCAAGCCGCGCGATCGGATGGAGATTGCAAAAATATTGGCCGGACACATACACATTCGCATACGAAAGCAATAGACGGTGGCTTGGAATAGAGAAGAAGAGCCTTGAGGAGGTCAGGCTGCTTTTGAAAGGTTAAATTGAAAGTCGTGTCACACGGCGCTTAAGCTGCTTGAAGGTGGGGTTCAAGGATCCACATCGCTAAGACGGCACCCATGTATTCGGTTGCGTCTCATATGAAACGGCTTAGTTATGGGAGAAAGTGACTGGGTTTATGACTGAGGGCCGAACTTTTTGTATGGTTGCCTGACTCCGAAGTTTGAAGAGGCAATTACCAGATGCAACTCATTGGATGAAACATGAACAAATATCACCTGCCTGGAACACATCGAAATTTAGATACAATAGTATTGACATTACCAAGATTGGAATTACTTTTCGTTGAACTTTTGTGGCGCTTAAAAGAGAGTAAGTAGGTGGCGTTTAATAATTTTGTATTCGATGGGTAGTGCTTGCTCATTCCTATCTCTATTGTCGAATTATGCACAAATTCTTATAAGTCTTTTCTTATTTACAGAAAGAGAATGATTTTCTAATTTTAGTTCTGGAACTATGTTGCGTTGTGAAATGCGAGTTTTGAGTGGCCCTTAGCTCTTTACTAAGACTGCGTTGGGTTGATCTCTGAAGATATGCTGATCTTCAAGCTTCATTGTTTTGTCAAAAAAAAAAAAAAAAAACGACAAACAGACTTTAAACCTGCATATCACTGAATCAATAATGTCGTATACGCGATGTTGATCTTCTGCTTATTCAGACATGATGGCGAGCTGAGTGGAGGCTGTAGCGAGCCATAAGCGCCGTGGCTGCGAGTCCCAGCCTGACTTTCCCCACCTTCATTCTCACACTAACGTTTGAGTATCTTTAGGCGCCAACACAATCTCCACTGTGAACACAGAATGTGTTGTGAGTGACGGCATTTACATCTGGTCTGGAAGCGACTGATTAGACATGCAGAATGAACCCGAAAGCTAAAGCGCAAGCGGACGTTGACGCCGACCCAACAATCAACGAGGCTGAGCGCAGGCGAGAAAGAAGCAGCTCATTATGCCGTCCCAAAGCTATCTGACGTACCGAGTCCGTGGAATACCGGACGGACTGTCACAGACAAGCGTGAAGGAACTCATACAAAAGGCAGTAGGATGGGCAGACGGCCTGGAGTTCCGAATCAAGTCACTTGCGAAGGATCTGACCAGGCCTGATCGGATGGTTGCCACTTTCACCCTTCAAACCCCCCCAACAAATCTTCCAGAGCCCAGTGGAGCAGCCGAACAGAGCTACGAGGTCCTTCTTGACTCTGAAACGGAAACTGAGTTGGTTGTCGACACACATTTCCATGGATGTACTCCGCTTCATTGCCCCGACGAAGAGAACTGGAGATTCGAGTAAGATCCAGCCACCAGATGTTTGTTTCCCGAAGTTAATGAGAATCCATAGCTTGATTGCGATATCAGGCCTGAACGGACATGCCTTCGGATCTTTTAAGAAGCCAGGGGCCGCTTACATGTGGTTGAGAGATACGCTGGCAAAAGATATGCCGGAGAGTAGGATCATCATTTACGGCTATGACTCCAAGCTTCAAGACAGCGACTCCTTCCAAAATGTGAACGATATTGGAAGGAAGTTTCAGCATGCCGTAAGAGAAGCCCGGCGCAATTCGGAGAAGCCATTGGTCCTGCTTGGCCACAGCTTGGGCGGGATCGTGATCAAAGAGGTGAGTTATGCCCTCGACACTGAAGGCAAGAAAATGTAGCTAACATCTCAGGTACAGGCTCTTCATCTCATGCGTACAAGCACGCTTTTGGAAGACAGGCAAAACTTCTCCGCTATCAACGGGATCCTTTTCTTTGGAGTCCCTAATCAAGGAATGGACATCACTTCCTTAATTCCTATGGTCGCAAATCAAGCAAATCGCGGTTTTCTTCATACACTGGAGTCAAACTCGCCCATTCTACGCATGCAAGCTCAACAGTATTCGGACGCTATCACCAATCTGAGATGCGACGTCGTCAATTTCTACGAAACCAAGAAATCACCTACCGCACGAAAAATGGTAAGCTCCCTGGGGATTATTGTGATTCCCCATGTTCACATCAAGTTCAGGATGATGGTAGCTGGGCTATGACCGGGCCACGGGCTGTATTGGTGGATTCTCATTCGGCAACACACGGTCGCCCTCACGACTCAGAACATCATCGCGTTTATCCCCTTAACCGAACCCATAGCGATCTGGTAAAGTTTGAAAATGCGTATGATGAGGCGTATTTAACGGTTCTTGGCTATCTGCGTTCGTTCGGAATTGGAATGCACAGCTCAAGCAGATGTGAGACCAAACCTGTAATTCAAGTCAAATGTCCTGTTAATTTTTAGCAGCAATTCTACCATTTATGACGCCTCACCAACATGGTAAGAGGAAGCTGAACAACTAGATAGCTCTGCATGCTGACTGGAATACAAAGAATGTCTTAGAACCTTAGGGTTTCGCGAGCAGTTCGACCGCATGCACATGCTTAAACCGGACAACAGAACTTGTGATTGGCTATTTAGCAACGAGACCTTTAATACTTGGCTTAGAAGTCGAAAGGGACTTCTTTGGATCCGTGGAAACCCCGGTTGCGGCAAATCAATGTCTATGAAACGCACCCTCGAATATCTGCAGGACCAAAGCGATGCACCGCAGCTGCTTGCTCATTTCTTCTTTCACGGCCAAGGCAATCATCTGCAGAAATCGCCGCTTCGGCTTTACCGCTCTCTCCTTCATCAACTTTATTTACATCTTCCAGGCTGCTTTTCGGACCTGACCCAAAAATTCGAAAAGTACAGGCAACAAGCACCCAACGACTGGCGCTGGACGAGTGGTGAACTTCAAGATTTCCTCCTGAAAGGCATTCTCAGTGTCAGCTGTCACACTCCGACTATTTTACTCGTGGATGCTCTGGACGAAGCGGGCGAAAGTGAAGCAAAAGCAATTGCGAACGACTTGAAAAGTCTCATGAACACGTTGGAGTCTGAACAGTCTCAACTACGCATCTGCTTCTCTTGTAGGCATTATCCACAAGTCACACTTTCTAGTGGTGAAACCCTAGTCATGGATGAAGCCAACTTGCAAGACATCCAAACGGTCGTAACATCACGCATCGACTCAGCTATCTGCTTCAGTCACTTTGAGCAAGATCAACTCAAGTCTGAGATTCTATCAAAAGCTGCAGGAAGCTTTCAATGGGCATCTCTCATATCGGAACTTGTCATCGACACCAAAGAGAAGGGTGACTCATTCAAGATCGCTCTCAAGACCATACAAAAAGCACCTAGAGAACTCGAGCTTCTCTACAAATCCTTGCTTGATATCAAGCATGGATCAGAAAGCTTTCATCAACGTCGAAAAATGCTCAAATTGTTCCAATGGGTCACCTTCGCAGCGCGGCCGTTAGCGTTGGAAGAACTTCAGCAAGCACTGGCTCTCGACTGCAACATGACCGAACAGTCAACCTTCGAGTACAAGTCAAAGGACACATTCATTGCGACGTGTGATATGAATACCAAAGTAAAGAATCTCTCCCGCGGGCTTGTTAGATTTGTCGAAAGCAAGACCGGGGAGGTCCAAGCAGTGTTGATTCACCAGTCCGTGTTCGACTTTTTTGTCAGCGGAGGATTAAGGCTTCTAGCCACTGAAGTTGGGACGGATATCACACAGCTCGCCCATTTCCAACTGTCAAGATCTTGTCTGAAGTATCTTTCAATGAAAGATATTCAAGAGCAGACAGAGTCGCTGCCGGAGCTTTTGTTCTACGCGTGGGACAATTGGGCCTTCCATACTGTTCAAGCAAAAGGCACGGACTCTACTTTTCCTGATGGATCTGATCATGATCTTTTAGACTTTTTCAGATGGCCTAAGGACGAGGAGTTTCTATCGGCTTGGAAACAATTAGATCGCATTCATCAACTGGGTTATCCATCATTTGTACCATATCATGGCTCTGGTATGCATAATTGGCTGCCCGAGAAATCAAGATTGGTACATCTCCTCGCTTTTCTCGGTGTGCAATCTCCACTTCGGTATATTGCAGCACAGCATCGTTTCGCACTTCCATTTAGGACACGAAGTAAAGAGATCATGGTCAAGGATGCACTCGGCAGGTCACCATTGATATACGCTCTACAGGGAGAGGAAAAAGAAATGGTGCGGTTCCTTGCTCAAGCTGGAGCCAAGATAAATGGCGAGAAAAATTGCAAACCAAACTTGTCACCCTTGGTCCTCGCAAGCAGGAATCAAGACCCTGAGTTTTCTGAAATTTTGCTTGCCGAAGGAGCCAAAGTCAACTCTCGGATCCGTGGAACCTCCATTCTTCACGTCGCTGTTATTTTTAACAACGAAGATGTCGTGAGGATGTTGCTGGATGAAGGTGCAAACGTGCATGCCAAAGATGAAGCTGGCCGCACGCCATTGCATTGCGCTTCAACTCAGAAGTGCGGCACATCCAAAATAGCATTGATGCTATTAGACCATGGCGCTGACCCCAACGACCAAGCATTTAATAAGATGACACCTCTTCACATGGCTGTCATTTCAAAAAACACATCTGTAATCACAGTACTGGTGAAGAAAGGAGCATCAATCCACGCAAAAGAGCGCACTGGGTATTCATCAGTTCGAATTGCTCTCAGAAGCTCAAGCGCCGAAGTACTCAAGGCTTTAGTCTCCACCGACTATGACTTTACTTCAGCATGTGACTGGAACAGTGATGGTATGACTCCGCTACATTTCGCTGCAAAAAGGAACGGAAAAAAAGGCCATGGAACTGTTGTTCCATTTCTGATCAACAGAGGGGCAGATGTCAACGCGAAGTGCCGACTAGGAACATCACCACTCCATTGGGTTCGAAGCTCTGAAAACGCTAGACAGCTTATCGAAGCTGGTGCCGATATTGGGACAAGGGATTGTGCGGGGTTCACACCTCTACATTGTGCAGCCTGGGGAGAGTTTATTACAACAGCACTAATCCAGACGGGAGCGGATGCACACATCAATGCGAAGTGCAGGAATGGGATGACGCCCCTTCATTGGGTTGAATATCCTGGGCCTGCGGAACGGCTCATCGAAGCCGGCGCAGATATCGACTCTAGGGATTTGAAAGGGCACACACCTTTACACCATGCAGCATTCCGCAGAAACAAGAGTGTCATGAAGATTCTACTGCAGAAGGGAGCGGATCCAAAGGTGAAGGGCCACGAAGAAGATGTTGCTCTTCTGATTGATCTTCTGAACGGGGAATACAGCGTTGGAGTCGAGGAGGCTCGTTTCCGCAGGCAACCCCGATCCAGGGAATGGTATAGAAGAAACGTGACAACTTCAACGACCAGGAAAGATCTAATCTATTTTTCGGCTGCCAACGATACACGTTTTAATGCGGAATCGAGCTCGGGATCAGACGGGAGCTCAGAAAGCAGATTTTACGGGCTGTCGAAATCTGATTTAGACTCGGATTCAGCCTCGAATATGGCACGCTGGGGATCAGCTTCTAGTTCGGATTACTGAGGTTGCAACATGAAATTTGTCTTGGTTATGTTTTCTGGTACTAGCCGAAATCCAGCTACGGTGAACAAAATCAGATGCTTGTGGACGTGTTGGTGGTCCTCGGCGAGTGAGACAATAAACAATCTTGTTATGTGAGTGATTCGGCAAACGGGATTGGATGGATTAAATGTGGTTGACATGATTCAATGCCTGATCTACCTGGCAGGTACGATTAGAGAAGTGATGGCAACTTATGCAACAAGAACTGCAGCCACTTGATTGTACATACCACTATTACCATTTAACGAGGTATTTCAACATAGAAGTGCCAAATACCCGTGAGACGAATCCTATCGCATCTCGTTGACGAAAGCGTCAACCATCTAAAGAGACGGAAGGAGCATTCACTGGAATGTAGGTTAAGCAGACCCGCGGGACATTCGAGATACGAACACACACAAAAAAAAAAAAAAAAAACGGACAAAAGGCAAAGGACTGCTTCATCTGCGCTTCTTACTTCCATGCTATTGTTACAACAACTCAAAAGAGCAGAGATATATATACAAAAACCAGGCCCCTATCTTACCAGAGTCTGCATGAGAATGTTCTACGAAATCATCAAATCATATTACCTTTTTCCAAACGACAGACAAAAACTATGCCTTTTGATCAACCGTGCCAGCAGTGCCGCCAACGGGCTTGCTCTGAAGATCAGGAGAGACAGGCGAACGCGGCCTGGTGTAGCTCCTACTACTGACCTTAGACCGGACCTGACGCACAAGGCGGCCAGGCGTCCTCAACCTGCTCCACAGCAGCACGGTGGTAGTCAGCAGCGCCAGAGCGCCGGCCTGGTGGGTAGCAGCCAGATGCGTGGGAACCATGTAGATCAGGGTGCTGATGCCGAGGGCGACCTGGACCCAGGCCATGTGCGTGACGCCGGTCATCCCCTTCTTGATATCACGGGGAAGGACGGCGCGGAGCTTGGGGAAGCGGGTGTAGGCGGCGAGCGCAATGACGGCGGTGAAGGTGGTGACGGCGAGGCAGCGGTGGTCGAGCTGGACGAGCGAGGGGTTCTCGAGCATGTTGCGCCACCACAGGTCCGACTGGTCGGGCGTGTGGCTGTAGAAGGGGTCGAAGAGCTCCTTCTTCGGCGGCGTCAGGCCCAGTCCCATCCACGGGAACTCGTTGTAGATCAGGCCGGCGTCGAGGCCGGCGACGAGCGCGCCGGACATGGCGGTGACGAAGACGAGGGCAGTGAGGGCGGTGACGTAGCGCTTGAAGGGGCGCAGGTGCGGGTGCTGCAGGGCGGCGATGGCCTCGTAGGCGGCGACGGGGTTCTTGATCCAGCGGTGCTCGCGCAGGATGGAGAAGCCGGTCACGAGCATGGAGCAGTAGACGACGAAGGCAGCGCCCAGGTGGGCCGTCAGGCGATACTGGGACACACGCGGGTGGCTGCCGGGAGCGAAGAGGTCATCTTTCAGGCCACTAGCAACCATCCACCAGCCGATCACACCCTGGAAGCCGATCATGCTGCAGATGCCAGTGAGCTTCCAAGCCATAGATGCTGTAACCTGACGCCGAGCGATGAAGTATATGGTGGGTAGCAGAAAGGTCACGCCAATAAAGCGGCCCCACAGACGGTGTGTCCACTCCATCCAGTAGATTTTCTTGAACTCCTCGAGGGTCATGCGCGAGTTGAGCAGGTGGAACTCGGGAGAGGCACGGTACTTTGCGAATTCGGACTCCCAGTCTTCCTGGGACATGGGAGGGAGAGAGCCGGTAACAGGACGCCATTCGGTAATGCTAAGGCTGTGAAGGTTGTTAGGCAGAGCGCGGACAAAATGGAGGGTTGACGAGAGCGTACCCGGACTCGGTGAGACGAGTCAAGCCACCAAAGACAACAATGCCAAAAACGCTGGCAGCGCTGCCGAGTAACCAGTATGCCACAATCTTACGATTGCTCTTCGGGAAAAAGCTTCTTTTCTTGACCTCAGCGGCAGTCTTCTGGCCGGGCTTGGTGCCAATTGATTTGCTCAGGGCTCCGAGCGGAGTCTGGGCAGGCTTCGCGGTGGACTGCCATCGTACGGCGCCGAGGATGGGACTTTGGCGGAGGTGGGAGCGGAGCGGTGGCGGGACGGCAGACTTTGCGGGATTGACAGCTCGGCTGCAGGCGAAGAAGTCGCGCGAGAGGCGCGGAGCAGCGCGCCTCAAGGCGGGAAAGGCCTGGAAGATCGAAGCCATGGCGGGCGGGCGCCGTGGTGGTGTTGCAAAAAGTCACTTGAAGCTGCGGTGGTTCGACAGTTCGGAAGCCGTGCGACCTCCGGCGCGGGCCAGCTCCGGCCAATCAGCGCGCGGCATTGCAAATTGACGACGCGACCGCCAAGCTCATGGGTGGATTGCTCGGATGTCCGGACAGCTTGCGGCCACATCTTCTCTGCGCTCCCCGGCCAGCCACGACATACGGGGTCTGCTGTCAAATTGAGGTAGATGGGCTTATAGACAGTCATTTTTCGCTACGTTATGCTTTGTTTCCTAGGCTCATAATCGCAACCAGGGAAAGAGAGGCCCGTACCAAAGCCATGCGGCGGGGTCAGATTGGCCGAAGATCAGTGGAAGCCGCCATGGCCACGGCAGCGGCATGTGCGCGCACATCACCCGAAAAGCGCAGCTCGATGACAGCGCAAGAGACAGATACATGCGCATTAATATGCCGTACGCACAGTGACAGGTCCCGGTGACCGGCTTCGTGCACTGCCCCCACCGACGCGGCAGTTCCTGATATAGCTGAGGGGCGAAGGCTACTATATTGCAGCCACGTGCAGATTTCGGGTTGCACGGATCTGGGGCCATTACCGGCATATGACGTGCGTGTTTTCTTTTTTTGCATATGCGGCGGCCCGTCGCTGCGGGCGATAAGGCCGCAATCTCTCCCTTGTGATGCTTGGGAGTGACCTGAAGGCGTTCGCAGCGGGCGGATGTGCGTAGCGGGGCCGCTGGAGCGCACTTGCGGCCGGCGGCCTAACAAACACGGCACGCGAGCGAGAGCACGCCCCGCCGCATCCAGCTTAATCGCACTTCAATCATGGCACTTTCTGGTGCCCTTGCGGCCCCTTTTGCCGCACTATGGCATCCTTTCAGCCACGACTGGGTCCGGCCGGTGGCCACGAATATACGCGGCTGCAGGGTCTGGGGGCGCAGACTGCGGGGCGTTTGCTCACGAGCCCCAACGTCAGCGTCGCACTGGCCGTCAGGATGGATCAGCGCCCGTAGCGAGAAAGAAGGCCGCCTCCACCCGACAGACATGTTCATGACTTTGCCGCAATCACCTCGCGCCTCGTACCAGACATTGTCGCCAAACACACCTGCCTGCGACCCGCCCGCATGATACGTACTGCGCCTTCGTCGCTCCATAGCTGCTCGTAGTCGCCTCCGAAACCGCCCGGTGGCTTTGTAGCTACCCTCAGTGACATGGATGGACACAGTGGCGGGCCTCCCGACTTCCATCATTTGGTCTCTCATCTGAACCTCGACCCGAACGCCTGGCAGTCATCACAAGCCGATGGGACCTCATCTACCGTGTCGTCCGTGACCGATGGCCTGCGTTTGCAGAGCGCTATCCCCGCCCAGCTGTATCCTACTACTACAACCTCATCGCCGCGCAACTCTCTGTTCTCTGGCCCTCCCGCTTCTGCACCGCCATCCAACTCCTCTCGCCCCCTGCTCCCGCCCCAGCCCATCTCCTCTCCTCCGTCTTCTTCAAGACGCTCCGCTCGCTTTGACGTTGAGCTGCCCGGCCGCAATCGCACCCCGATAGCCAGGGTTGAGAAGGATGTGGATGATCCTACCACTCCCGTCGGCTCTCGGAGATCCAACGAACGGAGCGAACACCAGAATCTCACTACCCTGAGTCGCTTGTTCGCCGGCACTTCGCCTTCCTCGACAAGGTCCACTCCCTACAGCAGAATGCAATCGAGCTGTACATCTTTCCTCGCATCCATCACCAAGTTTTACGCTAACGCCAAACAGCTGCTGCCGGAATGATCCCCGGCTCTTTGTCCCATCACGTCTACACCAGAGGCCTGCTTGACGGTCGTCACTCAGACATCATTATCGTAGCCTTTGGCAAGAGATATCGCCTTCACCGGCTGGTTCTCGACCAAGCGCCCTTCTTCAGTTCCATGCTCTCCGGCCCCTGGCGAGAGAGTCGCGCTGAAGAGGTTACGCTCCATCCAGAGGGAATCGATCACTGTATCTCAGAGGCGGCCTTTGAGTTGACTTTAAAACGCCTGTACGGCTTTGATATCTCCGAAGAGGAAGACTCCGAGTGCTTAGGGTTGTTCGCAACTGCATGCTGGCTCGAAATGCAGGACCTGATCGACTCGAGCATTGACGCCATCCTTCGTAGGATGCATCCCGACAATCTCGGCCCCCTCATCAAGCTGGTCACCCTGCAGTACTATGGAAGAGCCGGCGAGAGGCTACTCGCGTCAGCAAAGGCTATGCTCTGCAGGGACGGCTGCGAGATGAAATTGAAGAACTGGGATGAGGTCCCTGGCGAGATCGCCCGGGAGATCGTCGGTGGGGACGGCTTCTATATCCATGGGGAATGGGAGAGATGGGTCTTGGCAAAGCGCCTGCTGGACCGCAGACTCAAGAAGGTGGCCGCAGAGTTCGGCCTCATCAAGTCTGCGAAATCTCGGAGCACAAAAGCACCGGACATGCTCGGCCTCATGGCCGTCAGGTTTGACAGTGTCTATCGCCAAAATGCCATCACGACTGGCTTGTCCCGCCAGGAGAATCCCATGGATGAGCAGCAAAAATGGATGTCTCTGTACACCCATCACGATATCGAGCCTCTCTTGGTTCTGCTCGAGGAAGGAATCCACTACATCCATCTGGAATTCGAGCAGCTGCAGTTCATCCGGACAGCACGTGATACCTTTGGACTGCCAATTGTCTCGGAGAAGGCAATCACAAATGCTTTGTGGATGCAGATGGAGCTTCGGCAGAAGGTGCTTTCTGCAAATCCGCAGGACATGGAGCTCGGGCTCAGTAAGGCGGCTGAGCAAGAGCAGCCAAACCCGCAGTCCTCCAGAAGCAGCACCTCATCGAAAGGCAAACAAACCGCCGTGGAACCAACAACCCCTGATTCCGAGCACGAAGAGATGGACTCCGGTAGCTGGGATGCTAACGGCAAGCCTCGGAAATTCTGGATCCCCTCAGCAGACTGCAACATCGTCATGGGCGGCGCTGCCGAGCCCGTCGTTACCACCACGAGCGCATCTCCACGCCACGCTTCACGCTTGTCAGCTACGCTGCAGCCGGAAGATGTTCAATGGGCGACAGACTTCTCCGTCATGCCCGACGCCAACCGCATCCCAACTCCGTTCCGTCCAGGATCTTCTGGTGGCATGCCCACGTCCAGACCCAAGGGTGTCTCGTACACGCATTTCCCTCCTTTCCGCTTCGCAGCAGAGTTCCCGAATCCCCGTCTGCTGAAAGAGAAAAAGCGCGTTTACTCCCGCACCGTCTTCTACGCCGGCTCGCTCTGGAACATCTATATCCAGAAAGTCCGCTCATCCAAAAATCCCCAGCTAGGTGTATACCTGCACCGCGCAAAGGAGTACTCGGCTGAAGACGGCGCCAACACGGGCGAAATCATGACCTCTGCGTCCGCCCGCATTGGCGAGCTCGAGCGGCGTATCCTTGTCGGCGGCACAGGCACAGAGCGCAGCTCCCGCCGCAGCCGACAAGCAGAGCAGGTCGCCACGGCCATGATGGGCATCGCGCCGGAAGATGACAACACGTCCAGCGGCGGCGACGGCGAGATCATCACAACACCCACCACCACCTCCCGCACCGGTGAGCGGCCGTCCCGCCACCGCTCGCAAACCGTCCCGCCGCAAGCCGACCTCAGCTCAACTGCCGGCCTCCCCGAATGGATGCGCACGCCCTGGACGACGGCTGGCGATACGGAGAATGACGAAGAAGATGAATCAGACACCGAAAACCTTACGCACTCGCAGTACGTCCGCCACCGCCTACCGGGCAACCCCTACTACCACCCCTCATCCGCGGCCATCCCACCGGCCCCTCCTTCCCGCACCGCCTCGACGTCGTCTTTCTCCAGCAAGCACGGCCACGACAGGCGCCAACCTGAGTCTGCCATCACTATCCCGCCGTATATTGATGGACGGCCGACGATCAAGACGTACTTCAAGATCTACTCGCCCTCCAAGGGCGGTCGTCTGCTGTCAGTGTACGAGAGTGCGCCGGACCGTTTTAACTTCAGCCAGAGCTGGGGCTGGAAGAGTAGCACGCTGATGCTGGATGACACTGTTGCTGCGGCGCCGGCAGCCGCAGGTAGTAGCTCGGCAGCGGCGGCTGGTACCGGGGCTGACGCGGGCGATGTCCTGGTTGGCACCGCTACAGCGATTGATGGCGTAGAACAGGCAACGCAGGCGTTGGCCGGGGAGGTGGGTGCGGAAGGGAGTAGGACGAGTAGTGCGGCGTGGAAGGAGAGGGGGAGGAGTAAGAAGGGGGATGGGTTGTTGCGATTTATGGTTGTGATTGGGAACTTGTAGATTTCGGGGATGTCTTTTTTTCACTCTGGCGTCGATGGAGAGAGAGTTGGGTTTGGGATGGGAAAGGATAGGGATAGATTGGCGTACAGGTGGGAAAGAGATCATGGGCGGGCAAACTGGTTGCCGGGTGGGTGGCTGGCGTTTTTTTCGAAATTGCGTCACGGATGGGTGATACCTTTCTCACTACTTTCTTTGTTTTCTTCCGTCTTGTCTCGGACTATTGGTACAGAGTTGCAGCGATGCACACATCGTTTGCTCGTTGACACATACTTAGCGTTTCGGAGAGCGCCGCGTGGGGGGTTTGGTTCATGACTGTATGATCGGTCACTCGCTTTCTTGTCTTTACCCTGCTACGAAACATTACAGTTCCCTCTCGCAGCCGATGGTTAGCGCGAAGAATAGCAGGGCTCCCCAGCTCTGCCTTAGAAAAATAACACAAGTGGGTAGCGGAAGCTATTGTCCGGACGTGTATATAGAATTAAAAATTCGACATTCTCGTCCGGACAATAGCTTCCGCTACCCATGACATGAGCAAAAAACAAATCCACGCTAGCCATAGGCTGCAAGAGGGGACTTTATATCCGACTCTGCATCATGTATACGATCGACTGCAGCCTTCTGCGTACTTGGCTTTTTTTTTTCTTTTACCTTGGATCACGAAAGGAATGAACATGACGACACATCGCGTTTGAGTTCTGATGATGAAGTGTACTAGCTCCGTGGCTGGCTGACTTGCAGAAAGTGGCGTGGTGTGAAATATGCGTGGCTTGCAGTAGGGTTGGGCCGCATTCTTGCGGCTTACTACATACAGCCTCACTATTGAACTGCAAGCCTCATCATCACCTTATTTTCTTCAGAGGTATACGACAGCATTCCTGCAAGGTTTTATCACGTAGGCAGCAGCGTCAGTCTTGGTTGACGGGGTGCACGACGGGTGCACTATTGAAATTTCCCTGCTGCTGCGTTACAGCCTGAACTCGCCCAAAAGATGGCATGATTGAAGAACGGAGAGGGTAAGCTTTGGTAGGGTAGTTGTCGCCGGTAATCCGATCCCTGACTGAAGTGTAGCAATAATGACCTTGTCCTATATCATGAAGCGGAGGGCCATGTGTCAATATTGCAGGGCGCCCCTTGCCTGTTGAGAGATAAAAATTCTTCATCGAAGGTTGCGTTTAAGTGGTTGAATTGGCCTTGACAGAATGACGAGATAGTTGCATGCCCCGATTGGTCAACCGTGAGATAGCTGATTGGTTGAATGGTCGGTCGGTTGGTTGGCCGGCTAAATCAAGCTAAAGCTGCGAGATAACGCGTCTTCTTCTTGTACCTTCTCAAGATTGGTGGAATTAGCGGTTACAGCGTTTTTGCATCTTTCGACCTCTGCGTTAAGAGACTACGCGATAGTCTTGGATATCAAAGAAGGTCTTTCTTATCTATAACCTCTTTGGCCTCTCTACTAGCCAAGGATTAGATCATTCAGTCGGCCACCAACTATTAGTAAGCCTACTAAGGGAGTCTGGTGACCCTATGACCGGAATGGGCCGGCCAAATACAGGGGAGTCTCGCAGCCGGCGGCCAGCGTGAAGAACAGTAAGACCCCAGCCGTAACCATACCTCAACTTTCTCTTCGAAAAATAATATATATGGGTAGTTGAAGCTATCATCCGGACGTATATGTAGAATTTTTATTTCCATATTTGTGTTCGGATGATTGCTTCAGCTACCCATGACATGAACAAAAATAATTCACGCTAACCGTCGGCTGCGAGAGGGGACTGTACATATTGTCGGCGCACCGATCGATGGGGCTGACCCCCCAACTTCCTCACCCCAGGCTCTCGCGGTGTTGTTTTGTGATTTATCATATGGTCGCATTCGTGGGGCGTCAGCACAATATGAATCCCAATGCTTCGCTTGTAGAGCCCCGCGCTTCACCCATGCGCGTAATCCTTGTAGGGTCACAGGTCCAGCCTTGCGCATGCTCAAACCCCGTTGGTGATTTTTAAGACAAAGGGCAGCGTCAGCATAACAGGGCTGGGAGTACAATCACGAATGAGAATTTTTCAATACCGCCTCGTACGCCCCTCAACGAAGCGACGGCATGAGTTGACGAGGCTGGCAGACTCATACACTCCGGATAATACCCACCTTAACTTTCAACTCTCAGTCCTCTTCTCAGTGCTCGTCTTCCTTGAAGACATCTGCATCCTATCTGTAAAACATCTTCAACTTTACCTACAATCGAACTCTTATTTTTGCTACCCAAATAACCGCGTCATCAGAATGCCGGACCTTTCTGTTGGACTCCAAATCGGCGTTGAGTTGACCAAACTGTTCGGAACGTCTGCGGCGAAGACAGCTGCGAACAATGTATACGAAGGCATCCTTGCACTAGCGCGAAATCTCCGTCTATCTGGCTCAGACCTGTTGGTGGAGGTTGATTTAGCGGATGTATTTGGACGCGGAAAGATCACCCAAAGCATCGAACAGCAGTTCCGCACTGATGTGCTCCGTGCTACTGAACTCAGAGCGATCCAACGCGATGGAGTTCTAGCCTTGAGCGTCGGACCTGGCCCCAGCCTCATAGAAGCTACACCGCGCTCCAAAGAGCATTTGATGGCTTCCGTCATACAGCTGTCGTTCCTGGGCTGGGTCCACAACCGTCGGTCTCTTGCATCTGCACTCGATGATTGCCTGAACAAGCGATTTGAGATGCAGATACCTGGCTCAAACCCCAGCCCGGGCTATGAAGGAATTTCTGGTGTTCTTGAAGCATGCAGCTCCCAAACATCCAATTTTGACTGGTCGCGCTATCTGTATCCGGTCAAGAGCCGACTGGTATCCGCTTCCATAATCGGCAACAGGGTTGACGAATCAGCCATGAGCTTGGCACCAAGTCTCCTCCGTGCCTGCATGGATTGTCTCTACATCATTCAGAGAGCACCAGAGGAACGTTTCATGCTTGTCGGCGAGGGGGGAGTAGGCCTGGTGACACTCATCGTGTGGGCACATCACCTCCTCGGTCTCAGCGTGCTTATCGTAGACCGGAGAACCTCTCAAAAAATTGGATATCCCAGTGATGATTGTCCAAAACCATCCATTATCATCTCATTCAATGGTCTTACGGGAAGGGAGCCGTCCGTGAGCATCTTGGATCGCAACGATGATGAAATTATCAGGATTGCGCCTGAGCAAAACGGTGCACTACCAATGGAAACACGCGAGCGTCTCAAGCTCCGCGGCTATGGGACCATCCGCCTTTGCCGCATCCTTGAGGAGTCACTCGATTTGTTTCTCAGAGATCCAGAAAATTCAGCATTGGTCGCCGGAGCTGAGATGACAATAGCTCTGGCACAGTTGGTTTCGCAAAGACTTTTTCGCACCACAGATGAAAGGTATAAACATTTTGCAAAATGCAACATCGACCGGAGGGCCATCTGTGACGCCGCAAGGGTATTCTTCGCTCACCCATTCTCCCTGGATCAAACCCAAAGACTGCTTTACGATGAAGCAAGTGCTGAAGAATATTCGAAAAGCTTAGCACCAGTGAAAAGATGGCAAGAGATGCAGGTCCCGCCAGCGCTCCAACAACCGAGGTATCAACATGAAAAGCGGAGCTACCCAATCACTACGATATCTTTCCTCGACCTCTCCATTTCATTACTGTGTTTTGCCGCCGTGGCAGGGATAGATGATTGCGCCGAGATGAAGCTTGTGCTCGAAGACAACATCGATACAAAGAGTGAATTTGTACACCGCGTTCGGAAGCTCAACGATGGTATTGTATTCGATTCTCACGATTTATTTGGGGAACTCTGCAGGCTCCTTGTAGGCCAGGAACTCTCGTTGCGTTACTCTCCTGAGGACAGCGCCGGAGATGGAAATAGCTTCATGGTCAGCGACTTTGGCTGGACCATCAGTCTTCCAACCTACGGTGATATTGATCCATTCACTGTTGTTCCAGAGAGGCTCTTCATCCGCGAAGGCGTGCCGACAAACACCAAAACAATGGAGCGAAAGAATCGTGTGCGGGATGCAATCAGCTCTGCTATAGAAATCCTCGCCGGCAACATTCCGCCAAACGTCGACTGGATACGCGACCGCAACACGGGCATGTACAGCCTTAGATGCGTTTCTCCCGTTCACGAACGAATCGAATATTACGGAGCCCGTGAAAACGGCTTTCATTTGGCCATCAAGTTCAAAGGGAAACACATTGAGCATTTAAATGCAAAAGGGGAGCCGTACTGGTTTGAAATCAATCAATCATGCCGGAATTTCCATAATGCCTTGTGGAACACATTTACTGCGCCCCAATGTCAACACACAAGGGACCAAGATGTCAGAGACATGGCAGATGAGGCACAGCTTGGGCTAGGGGTTGCCACCGCTGCTGGCCAATGGTCGTGGTCTAGCCAAGAGATTGGTAGGAAAGGTGTTCAATTTTCGGAGAAAGTCATTGTCGTACTTGTTAAAGACGACAAGAGAGCCAGGTGGTTGGCAGCAGGTGATGCGCAAAAAACAAACCACATTCGCAAGGTAATGCTCCGTGGGAAGCAATCCTGCGAGGACTGTGCCATTAAGGCTGCGGCAGCCTTGCCGGGAAAGTGGTTTGTTGTTATCTGATATTTCTGGCAGCTGCGGAGCTAGTTTGCCGTCACCCTGTATAAGGGACGGGATGGGTCTGTACTATTTTCGCGTGGTTCCCGTTATCCACCGAGAGATAAAAGTCTCTGAGTGAATGCTACGTTTGAGTGGTTAACATGGCTTGAAGAATGACATGGTAGTTCTGTGCTCCGATTGGTCAAGTATCAGGTCTTGTAAAGATAGATGATTGGCCGGTTGGTTGGTTGGCTGGCTAAGTTAAGCTCGAGCTGAGAGATACTAACGCGTCTACCTCTCGTACTCGTAACTCGTAACTTATACTTTCTTAAAGATTGGGAGCAATAAAGGTTACGGGCTTCTTAAACATTGCGGCCTGGAAAGCAATGGCGTTACACAAGCCATATTCCCACGTGCTCCCATTGTTGCATGTCATTGGCTGGACTTCTGGAGGACTGTACTGTACGGAGAAGAGGACTCGAAACAGCCAAAGATTTTCGTTAAGCAGCCAAGAAGAAGCACAAACAAAGTAAGTATGAGATGTAGCCACGTGCATTACGTCAAGAGCCAAGACGATATCGGCGCCAAGTCTTGTTTCAACGTCTCTGGTGTTCAGAAAACTTCGGATATGAAAAGATCGACAAATGTTTAAACGGTATCAACGCCATCTATGCACCGGATCTGCAAGAGCTCACTATAGCCACCCGAATATCGGGTGTAGTGTGGCTATCTCAACGGTTTTTTCATCGACGCCGAGCCTACTTGCGTAAGTCCAACGTTCGGACCTGCAAACGCGGGCTTGGCCTCCGCCCTTGGCACTTCACCACTCAGGACCAGACCTTGGCAAATCAGGTAACTCAAATGATAAAAACCTTAGATTGAAGTCCATACCTGGACTTGGTACCTTCTGGTTTTTTCTTGCCCCGGGTCGTTTTATAGCTAACAGCGTCCCTCAACTACACCATGACCGAGCCATCATCTTTTGATCTGCAAAACAGATCCGCACACTCCACTGATGTGGAAGCCAGCCCACCCACGGGCGGCGACCCGCTCGACCTCCGCTCCAAAATCAAAGAAGAGCAGGAGATGGACCAAATTACAGCCAACACCTCCCGGCGACGGAAGCGCTACAGCATCGGCAAGAGCACTTCCCAGCGCGCCTCGGCCCTCCGCAAATTCTACGAGGAGCAAAACGCCAACATCCGCTCCTTCCTCAAGCCCATCGACAACCACCAGCAGGAGGCCGCCGACGCGCAGTCCGAAACGCAGCTCAAATATAAGATCGCCGTCTACGGCAGCCTAGCCGCCAACGTGGTTCTCTCCGCGCTCCAGCTCTACGGCGCGGTATCCTCCGGCTCGCTGTCCCTCTTCACGACCATGGCCGATTCCGTCTTCGACCCGCTGTCGGGGCTAATGCTGCTGATCACGCACCGCACGGTGAAGAAGGTCGACGCGCAGCGCTTCCCGTCGGGCAAAGCGCGCATATCGACGGCCGGCAACATCGTCTTCTCGTTCCTCATGTGCGCCGTCTCGCTGATCTTGATCGTCATGTCGGCGCGCGACCTGGCAGCGGGCAGCGAGGCCGAGACGAAGGACTTCTACCTGCCGTCCGTCATCGCCGTCGCCGTGGCCTTTTGCACCAAGCTGGCGCTGTTCTTCTACTGCTGGGCGCTGAAGGACCTGTACTCGCAGGTGCACATCCTGTGGCGAGACCACCGGAATGATCTGCTTATCAATGGGTTTGGCATACTGACGTCTGTCGGCGGCGCGAAGCTGAAGTGGTACATCGATCCTACCGGCGCTATCGTTTTGTCCGCGTTAATCGCGTTCCTCTGGGGCCGGACTATCCACGAGGAGTTCCTGTTGCTTATTGGTGTCTCGGCGGATGTGAAGATGCAACAGCTGATTACGTATATTGGTGCGCAACACCCTGTACCTTGGAGAGGGACGTGACTTGTAGGAAGGACAGCCTAGACTGACTTTGTGGCCACAGCAATGACTCACTCGGACCTCATCCTTCAAGTCGACACGGTTAGGGCTTATTACTCGGGACCGCGGATTATCGCCGAGGTCGATGTCGTGATGGATTCGCACCTGCGGCTCGACGCGGCGCACGACGTTGCGGAGGAGCTCCAGATGAAGTTGGAGCAGATGCCGCAGATCGAAAGGGCCTTCGTGCATATCGACTATGAGACGAATCACTCGCCGGTATGTCTTCTAATGCGCTTGTGGATTTCGGTTACTGACCTATCATTCTTAGGAGCATTCACTGAAGAAGTATCTGTGATGTGATTGGACGCTTGAAAGGGGAAGAGAAACATATGTCGTTAAAGGGCCTCTTGCAATAATTGATTAACTGTGATATCCAGACCCATCATTGGGGTTATGTCTGCTTGTCGCTGTGCAGACCATGCTCCCGTGACCCTTCTTTCTTAGGATTCGCCGATGATGTATAAGCGCTTGAACGATGTGGCTATGGTGACACGACGCTACGCCGTCGCTTCGCCAAGGGAACAAGTGTCCAGACATTCACCACTTACCTGTTCTCCATCGCAAAGCCACTCTTAGCCCTTGAGAGTCAAAGTAAGCAGCAAGCGCTGATGGCATGTCGTCGTCAAGTGCCGTCCACCCGCGATCGATAACCTTCCGTTAGTCAGCCGCGGGTAAGCGGGACTCGACTCATGACCCGCAGCAGGAATCAAGTTCCCATTTTGCGCCGCGTTATCGATGTAATGCTTTCCGGCGCTGTAATTGGCTGGACATGGTCACTGAGTCAAGTCAGCGGAGGAGGCAACTCAAAAAAGGTCATCCGCGTCATCCACATGGAGGGTCAGCCACTGCTATACTCTTTAAGTTAGCGGCTAGCGTGGCAGCCCGACGACAACAGCCTTTTTTGCTTCGCTGTCTCTTCCCGGCCCCCAGCTATTCTTAGCGAGTCCCTATGCCGAAGCTGAAGATCGGAGAGCCCCACGAACACATCACACGCGCCATCTTCTAGTTTGTTAGGGAGGTACGTACCATTGGTCGCGGAAGAGCACACCTGCTTCCTACGCAACTCCACAACTCCACTTTACCATGTTTCGACGAGATAGGCAGGCGGTTCTGCGAGTGGAGAAAAAATCGTACGGTGGTGATTTGTTCGTATTATACAGAGGAGGAAGAAACCCACTGGTTAAATTCAAAACGCCCCCTCGTGTACCCTTGTTAAAGCAACCTTCCCATGTGCACGCGTCTCTATGGTGATGCTACAACAAAAGGCTCCAGCTTTTTTAAAATCAACGCGCGATGACGGCGCTTCTTCAAAAATGCGCCTTTTTGTGTGTTTCGAAAGCGAAGAAGTGGAGAATGTCTCTCAAGGCGCCGCTGACCCCCCAAAAAAGGAAAGAGTATAAAGGAAAAGAAAAAGTATGGTACAAGCGTCGTTGACACGTCAACGGCGATCGTACTCCGGGAAGAGGTTGGTGTCGTCAAGGGGGTGTTTCTGGGGGATGGAGAGGGAGGGGTTGGGTTGCAGCCGCCGGAACCGCGCCGAGCCGTCGACAAGTCACCGTTTTTCCCGTGTTTTCGAGATAGCCGCCGTGGAAGAAAAATAGAAAAGCCAAGACGAAAATGGACGATCATGTGTACCGGCCGGCACCCGGATCCGGTAATCCCGCTCCACAAGGTTTCCTGTCCGGGAGGATGGAACAGGAGGGATGTGGAGTCGAAACGTTGATCCCAGAGACCTGGGTAGCGGCTGTCCATGTCCACGTTTTCTTCATGCAGAGGCCGGTCCTTCCGCGGTGTGCCCATCTCATGCCATCTTGAATCTTGCATGCATGCAGGCAGGCAAACTGCAGTGTGCAGCATGCAGCAGCGTGAATGCAGTCGTGCTCCCCCATGTCAAAGCCAGTCAATTCGACCAGCATTCATCGTCAATCTCACCGTCCGTTTCGAACGGCTGCCGCCCAATCGCAATCATCATCGTCATCATCAACGTTCTCCTCCTCCTCTCTTCTGCGCACCCGTTCCGTCCGCCCGTCACGCCGACGTCAACCCCATCTCGAGGAGGAGTATCGCATCCTAAGCCAGCTGCGGCTGGCCCTGGCCCTGCGGAGGCGGCGGAGGGGCGTCGAGACGAGTGTTCTCTGCCATCATGCGCTGGAAGCCGATGCCGACGCCCTCGATGACGGCGAGCAGGATGGCGCAGCCGATGGCACCGTTGCGGACGGCCTTCGCGCCACCACGCACCGCCAGCGAGCCGCCGGTGAAGAAGCCGGCGATGATGGCGTTCCACGGGTCCTCCTTCTTGCGGACGCCCTTGACCGCGCAGTCGAACGTCGAGAAGAGACCGCCCCACACGCCGAAGTTGCCGCCCAGGATTGGCGCGCGGGCCTTGATGGCCGTGATGGCTGTTGAAGAAAAGAGATGTAAGTATCCCTGACTGCGATGTGTTGTGCGTTGCGCTGTTGCGCTGGATTGGGGTCTACGTACCGCCGATTCTGCGCTCGCCGTACGGCGAGTTACGGAAACCCTTCACACCGTGCCATACTGTTTGTCCATGTCAGCGAGGGCTTGATTGTGGAACGATGCGTCGCAATGCTACGTGTCGAAGCGGGGTGGGATGTTTGAGCTGGGTGGAGCGGAAGTGGAGGATGAAGTGGGATTTGTCCGAGTCGTACCTGCGCCGCCTATCGCCTGTTGGAGACAATCTTGTTAGCATCGATGTCATTTTTTCGCACGGAGCTGGTCTGCCAGCAGATGGAGATCCGGGCGCAACGTACTCCCATACAGAATGCGCCACCAAAGTCGGACAGCGCAACCCAAGGGCAGGGATCTCTGGAGTGGTCCATTGTGGTTGAGGTCCGTGGACTGGTGTCGGTCTAAGGCTGGGCTGCGGAGCCGCGACAGCTGCGATTGAGCGCGGTGGGGGAGCGCAAGAATAGGACGAGCGACCGGATGGAGTGGCCGCGCAAAGAAATGAAAGGAGCGGGCGTCGGACGGTTGCGTGGGTGGACGGTTGCGGTGTCGGGGTATTTGATGGCAAGACTTCGTGATGATGCAGTCGCCGGCTCGAAAAAGTTGGAGCTCTGCCCGGTCCCGGCTCGCACGTGACTTCCCGTCGGTCATCCCGCGTTCCTCCGCATCTTCCTCGTAGTTTGCACATCTAAGTTTCTGTTGCCACTGGTACGAAGAGAATGATCCGGAAGTAACTTCTTAGCATGTTGCCATGCGCATGATATTCGGTAGACCTATGTACTCCTACTCCAGGCAGAATGCATCCGAAAGAGCCAGCCATGATGCTACAAGGTCCCAAACGCCGGAACTCAAATCATTGCCGCCAAACGTATTGGTTCGTGTTATCAGCAGTCGTAATGAAGGACTGAGAGGTATCTTAGGAGAAGTGAAAAGAAAAATAGTGCAAAATGTCATGGGCAAAGCCATGGTGCAGCCGATGCAGATATGTCTAAAGCACGCAAAGTATGCGGAACGCTGAAATACGGTCAGATAAATCACCAAACATAAAACGTATCAGGCCGTTGCTGTCCTGAAAAGCATGCGGATGCCCGAGGGCTCCTTGCGCTTCGGCTTCTCCTTCTCCGTCCTCATCGTCGACGAAGACTTCACCGACTTGTGCGACTTCGTCGTCTTGTCAGTCTTGGTCGTCTTGCTTGTCTTGCTCGTTTTGTCTGTCTTGTGCGTCTTGGAGCTGTACGTAGACTTGGCAGCCTTGCTCCTCGCGGACCTGCGAGACTTGAGATCGTCCTCGTTGAGAACGCCTTCCTTGATGAAGCGGTCGGCAGCGCCAGGGGTGACGAACTCGCCGTCGACGCTCGTGCCGATGCTGTCGGCGGCGATGTCCGCGATTCCGCGGCGCCACCGCTCGATGCGGCTGAGCTCAGGCGGCTGCAGCTCGTCCAACATAAGCGGCTCCTCAGGGCCGTCGATGGCCCGCACCGGGCCGCCGGCCGGAAGCGCAGCTGCCTGCTCGTTGCTCTGCTGGATCTTCTTGATGATCTTGTAGCCGCCCAGGGCCACGATGGTAACGCCGATGCCGACTCCTGCAGCAATCATGAACTGCGGGCTAGCGAGCAGGGCAACGGCAGCCGGGAAAGTACCCTTAAGCGCGGTAAGCGCGCCCGGGCCGAGTTTAGCAACAATGTTGCTGATCTCCGCAAGCGTCAGGGCCACGGCAGCCAGCGCGTCGGGGTTCTTCTGCAGGCTGTCGATCATGGTTACGACAGAGTACTGCAGGCAGTTCGCCTCGTCTAGCATGCGGGTCAGGCCGTTCATCTGGTTGCGCAGCTCCAATTCGTTCTCGCTGCGGTGGTCGGGAAGCGGGGGCGGCAGGTCGCCGTAGGCGAGGTCCATGTCGACGTCATCCTTCTTTTTGGACTTGAAGATGGACAAGGGGCCGTCGGTGTATCTGCGTGCGAGCTGGTTCTGCGGCTCCTCAGGGCTGACCTCGTTCTTGAGCGGTGACGAGCCTGGCTTCCCGGCACGGTCGTTTGCGTAGAAGCTGTCCGTGTAACCGCGCTCGAGCGGGGGCCTGTCTCCGGGGTGCTGCGACTTGTGGCGGGTGGAGCTCGACTTCTTGGAGCGGCGCGAGCTCCTGGACTTGCGGTCGTCGTCGATGTGGTAGTTCTCCAGAGCGAGCTGGACGCGGCGCTGCTCTAGCTCCTGCTCACGCACGGCCTGGATCTCGGCCTTGCGCTGGCTGTAGGCGGACTTGGCCTCCTTGAAGACATTGACGAGGTGCTTGCTCTGGCAGTGCATTAGCGAGCGATCCCACAGGGCGGGGGTGGAGCCGTACAGTGCTAACGACCTTGCCCGACTTGTTGACGACGGTAATGGTCTGACCCAAAGCAGCGACCATTTTGGCAGGCCGTCGCTGGCAGCTGCAGGTGCAACTTGGGCGTACAGGTGGTGAAACAATCTGGGTATAGGGGATTCCGCTCGTGGCCGCCGGTCAACAAGGATGCCGGCGAGAAGCTCGTGGTGGCAGGGTTGTGCGCGTGGACTCCACCGTAGGTGCAGGAAAACCAAGACCAGAGGGCGAACGCAGACCAGCGGCGTTCTTGTAGGAATGAGAAGAGGAGCGGCTTGGGGAGGATAAAGGCACAGGCCTGCTATACTTGAGGATCGCAGGTACTTCACGGGATTTGCATGGCGGCTGGGAAGAGCGAGCAGGCGCCGAAGGTCAGGTTAAGAGGGTGGGCCGGGCGTAATGCGGCCCTGGCTATCGCGCGCCGGAGGGCGGGCGTGCAGGCACCCAGGGCCGGGGAAGGGCGGCAGAAGGGTGCGAATGAGCAGTCGGTGTGAGTCGCCAACAAATCGTGGCACGCTGCCAGCGGCCAACTAGGTTCGCCTGCGGCCGGCGCTTGGGAGATCTGCCTCTAGCATCCGTGCCCCCTTCCCCCTACGCCGGAGTCGCGGTCTGCACTGTGACATTGGACGTGTCCCAGCCTCGCAGAGCTGCATGAGATGGCTGCACCGCGATCTCGTGCTTGATGTCAGTCTGCAGCGCCGCCCTGCTCAACGCCCAAGATGCGGGATAAGCGGCACCCAACGCAGTCTCACCACCTGCCCGGGTAAGCTGTGTTTTGCGACGCGCTCGGCTTGCCTTCCGCCGTTTTCGCCTGCTGCCTGCGCTGCTCTGGGTCGCGGCTGCTGGTCTGAGACTCCCGTCAACCGCCACGCCACAGCCACGTTCGGCGTGCGACGGCCGGCTGGCAACGGCGCAGCGGTGGTGCCTCTGCAGTCGGTGCGAGACCATAGGCGGACTTTTTTGTTTGATTAGCAAGGATGACGCTGCCTCTCAGCGTCATGGTCAGCTGTTTGGCTGCGAGAGCCGCATCCTGCCTCTGCAGCCCGCAAGATACCGGACGCATGCCTCGTTGCTTCCCATTTGCTGCTCCATGTCTCAGACTGTTCTGGCTACGCACGTCAAACCTCCCTCTCATTCCAACCGCCAATGGCCTCCCCCGCGCTGAGATTGCGCATACGTACGACATTCTCGGCGCGACTAGAACAGCCTGTTCTGCATCGGCACCCAAGCATGCATCGCCGGGCCGTAAAAGCCCCCAAGGGTTGCGGGATCGTGGGCGTGCGAGGCCAATCGGGCCAAGTCATACATATAATCCCCTCAACGGCGCATCATCTCCGCATACTTATAGGTGTTTGTGCCTGTTTAGGCACTCCGCCAGCCGCAGCCGTGAGGGGAAGCTCGCCAACTCATCGTCGTGGCACTGCGGCCCTCAGCTGGACCGGGCCATGACGCTGTCGCGTGAAGATGGCGTCTTGCTCGCGCCTGCCGCTGTGCAACTTGTTACTCCGCTCTCTGGCAAGGGCGGGACTGTGCGTGTACCTGCAGGCGATAACAACTCATAGCGCAGATCATGGCGGGCTCAGGGTCAACCAGGAGGCCGTTTCTCAGGCCGTTCCCCAGGCCACCAAAAACTGAATCCATGCCGCCATAGCCCGGAGCGATATCGTCATCGTGTAATAGCCTTCAAAACCGCGACCGCTAGAGTAATGGCGTATGATACGTCAGCGATCGCGACAGCTGGGAAAAGGGAGCAGAGGCATGAGCGCGCGCACTATACAAACAGTCAGAGCTCCCCCGAGCGAGCGCGAGGGAACGTCCCGCCCGCAAGGTGCCGCCCGCCACAGTGGAGGCCGGATTTGATCGAATCAGTGGACTTTGCCGGGTGCAGCTCGGTTGGGCGAAGCGCGTTTTCCTTCCAGGCCAAGGCTGCGACCATGTGCGGCGTAGGCTCGCGCCGCCTGGGGCGACATGAGGCGACAGAAGAGCAGCTGGAGGCGGAAGCAGGCAGCTCAGCGGGTAAGTCTGGCGTGGATCGGCCCGAGTTGGCATCACCGTCTTTTCTTCCTCAGATCCCCCGACGCGCCTTGTGGGGTTTCTGGGCCCACCGAAGCTCCAGAGAAGCGGCAGAAGGACGTTTCAAGCACACCGCTCCTATTTCCGCAACGCGCCGCTGACACCACTCGCCCAGCACACGATGAGCCCGAAATGGCGCTTGACGGAACCATCGAAATGGCTTCTCCTCCGAAGCAGTTCCAAGCCCCGGGCCTCTTCCATCGCATGAGACATGACAACAGCATCCTTGCCCTTGTTGTCTCTGCTGATTACATCTTCGCCGGCACCGAGGGCGGTGAGATTCTGGTCTACGGCCTCGAGACCTACACCCGCGTCGCCATCATCGAGGGCCACCGCGGCAGTGTACTAGGGCTCTGCCTCTCGCAGGACCAACAATTGCTCTTCTCCAGCGCCGGCGACCGCATTGTGAACGTTCGTGCAGCCATCTAGTCCTTGTGTTCTCTCCCACAGCAGTGACTCACCCTCCACACAGGTCTGGAACACGCGCACCTTCGCCCGCGAGTACTCCATCTATTCCGCCTACGACATTGGCGATATCTTCTGCGTTTCCTACTCGTGCGCCCTGCGCACCGTCTATCTGGGCGCGCAAAACACCAGCATCCAATGGTACAACCTGAACGAGAAAGACCGGCGCCCGACACCCAAGCCGACTGCCCACCCCTCCTTCCGCGAAGACCGCTTCTTCGATTCGCTCGGCCCAGGTGGCATACGGACCCCAAGGCCAGAATGCACAGATGCGCCGCGCGACGCAAAGGGCGGTCAGGAATTGGAAATTGATCAGCAGTACATCCGCCAATTCGCCCACTACGGCTACGTATATTGCACGCTACTAGCAAGTGGCTCGGTGGCTGGTTACGCGGACAAAGAAATCCTGATTTCGGGTGGCGGGGACGGAGTTATCAAATTGTGGAGGCTGGACCAGGACAACGGAGGCGCTATCCAGGAACTGCATGCCCTTGATGATGGCAGAGAAGAGGGCAATGCGGTCCAATCAATGGTATTGGACGGCACTTTCTTGTATGGCGGCCGTCCGGATGGCGAGATCAATGTGTGGGATCTTGAGACGAAGCAGCTTGTGCGCAGCCTCAAGACAAACGTTGGTGACGTCTTGACCATCACCATTGGCGGAGGCTTCCTTTTCGGTGCGGGAGATCGGGGTTTTGTGCAGGTGCGCGGTCATCCATCCGCAGCGATTGAGGCTGTTATGCTGACGTATCGTAGAAATTCAATCGCCAGTACGAACCTGTTGGCAGATTCGAGGCTCACGATGGCCTCGTTCTTGCCTCTGCCTTTGGCACCTTCAACAACAGACCCGTCTACGTTACTGGCGGCAACGATGCTACCATTGCCGTCTGGGATGTTCGAGATTGCCAAGTCATCCCACCAAAATCTACAGCAACTAGCAATGGTAAGCAATCCAGCGCTTCTGAATGTTCTAATCTGATTTCATATAGAGCAACTTTTCGAGTTTCTCAAGCGGTTTGTATCTTACCGCACCGTTTCTTCGAACCCACGGTACAAGGTGGACTGCAGAAGAGGCGCCTCCTACCTCCGGTCCGTTTTCAAGAATTTCGGAGCTGCTACCGAGATGCTCAACACCGAAGAGCCCTACAATCCTGTGATATTCGCAAAGTTCAGGGGCAATCCTACTACATCCAGCGACAGGAAGAAGATTCTATTCTACGGCCACTACGATGTGATTGCAGCGGAGAACGAGGACAGCAAATGGATTGTGGATCCATTCTCCATGGAGGGCATTGACGGCTACCTCTACGGTCGCGGCACATCTGACAACAAGGGTCCCATCATGGCGGCCATTTTCGCAGTAGCTGAGCTGTTAGAGGAGCAGGCCCTGGAGTCTGACATCATTTTCCTGATTGAGGGCGAGGAAGAGTCCGGTTCTCGCGGCTTCCCCGAAGCTGTACAGCGGAACAAGGAGCTCATCGGTGACGTCGATTGGATTCTTCTCGCTAACAGCTATTGGCTCGACGACCATGCGCCATGCTTAACATACGGTTTACGTGGGGTGATTCATGCAACCGTCCAAATCGAGAGCCCCCACCCCGACCTCCACAGCGGTGTCGACGGCAGCTCGCTTCTCGACGAGTCCTTGAAAGACTTGATTATGCTGCTCGCAAAGCTGACCGGGCCCCACGGCCGGATTGAGATCCCTGGCTTCTACGACCCCATCCCGCCCATCAGTCCCGAAGAGAAGCAGCTGTATGACGAAATCGGCCACTCCCTCATCTCGCGCAACCCGGACCTAGGCGACCCGGAGGACCTGGTCAATTCCCTCATCCGCCGCTGGCGCGAGCCGTCGCTGACGATCCACCGCTTCCACACGTCGGGGCCCGAAAACTCGACCATCATCCCCCGCCTCGCCCGCGCGTCCCTGTCCATCCGGCTGGTGCCGAACCAGGAAGCGACCGCCGTCGCAGCGGCCCTCACGGGCTACCTCAACGCCGAATTCGCCAAGATCGAGAGCAAGAACAAGCTCACCGTCACCATCGACCACCTCGCGGAGCCGTGGCTCGGCGACTTCGGCAACGAGATCTACAAGACGCTCGAGGCCGCCATCACCGAAGAGTGGAAGCCCGTCCAGGAGCGCCGCCGCAGCTCCGTCGCCGCCTTATCGAATCTCCGTCCCCACACGGCGTCGTCTGCGTCCAATGGCCAAGGAAGTGGCGGTGGTTATTTCGATGCCGGAAATAATCCTCGCTCCCCGACGACGTCATCGACACTCGCTAACGGCAGCGTGACGCCTCCCGCTGAGAAGACGAGCGACGACCCCACCGTCTGGAAGCAGCCGCTCAAGCCGCTGTACATCCGCGAGGGCGGCAGTATCCCGTCAATTCGGTTCTTGGAAAAGGAGTTTGATGCCCCGGCTGCGCATCTGCCGTGCGGGCAGGCGAGCGATAGCGCGCATTTGGATAACGAGAGGCTGCGGTTGGTGAACTTGTACAAGAGTAAGGGGATTTTCAAGAGGGTGTTTAGGGATTTGCCGAGGAAATGATGATTGGGATGGGCGTGATCTGATGAGGGGGCACGGAGGGGAAGGGGATGGGGGGAGCAAGGGTGTTTGGTTTTGGCTCTGGTTCAGACCCTTGTATTCTTATCTCGGAGCGAAGTCAGGAAAGGATTGGACTCTGGCATTTTCTTTCGGTGCGGCGTTTGTGATGGTCATGCATGCAGGGTTTGAGAATGGTGGAGGGATGGGGAAGGCGATTTGGTGAGTGGGTAGAGGTATCCGCGGTGTCTTGGAGGGAAAAGAAGGTTAGCTGGGGAGAATGCGCTTGGACTTTGTGTTTCTTGCATCATTGGGTTTGAGCATACCATAAGGGAGCATATTAAGTGTGCACGAAGAAGCATAGTAATCGGTATTCACAACAATAGGCATGATCAAATCAAACAGAGTCACTGGTCCTCAGAACGGGAGCGCAAGTTGAATGTGAACATTTAGAGATGGCGGTACATAGTGATTTTCGTCCCAAGCGTAGTCGGCGTTCTTACGAAGTCCGAGTTTCCGCTTTTCCCAGACACCATTACTAGCTGTAACCTGTGTACACGTATAGATCAAACCCCAATTGAAGGCACCACCGGAATACTATAACAGTCCTGTAGCATGCTCAATTTGTAATTAGCGTAGATTGCCGGCTCCAGCTCATCATGTGCTCCTATTTCGACAAGTGACGACCTCGATCGTGTCTACCTCTCCTCCTCAATCTGAGCCAACCACTGCTCACTGCTAGGCAACCGCATCAGCCCCAAGCGGCGAGTTATTTCCAATTCCACGACAGCCTCATTCGAAGCGTCTCCGGCAAAAAGTCTTCGCCTATTCCAGTACAAGTGCGCGGTCATTCCGCAGCCGGGGTTCAGACAGTCGTGACTAGAAATCAGAATATTCCCGTCCGCGCACGCGCCGGGCCCCACGTTCCACGGCAGCGTCTTAAACGTCCGCGGGTCTCCCAGCCTGACGTGCCTGCACGCAAACGCGACGCCAGACTCCTCGACGGCCGCCAGCAAGCCCCAGACGCGCTCCAGCGTGAGGCACTCGCCGCCCCTCCGCACCCCGCCACCGCCCACGGCGACGACCAGCCTGACGCGCGCCCACGGATCGAAGCTTCCGGCGGCGAAGGCTCCGAGAGTGCCCGCCGTCGTGACGAACAGCTCGGCCTTCCGCGTCCGGATCGTCGTGCGGCTGCTGTTCCTTCGTTGACGGCTGTTTCGGCCATGCAGTGCCGGCAGTGCCGGCACTGCCACGGCGGGCACCACGTCCTCGGCAGCGTACGACGGCCTCTTCTCAGTCTTCTCGCCTCGGCCATCTCGCTCACCACCTCGTCGTACGTCAGCGCCATGTGCCGGCACACGCGCACGACGCCTTCGGCCCCTTTGCAGCGGCGCTGCTCAGGCGGCACGTGCGGCGCCAGCTGCGCGGCGGAGAAGTGCGAGGGCGGGTGCAGCTTGACGCATGCGGAGCAGGGGCGCTCTTCGTTGTTGTTGTTGTAGGCCTTCTGCTGGTGCGGCGGCTGTTCACCTCGGCGCTCCGCGGCGCAGGCGCGCGTGAAGCGGTCGCGGTTGAGGCGCTTGAGGAAGAGGCGGGACGTGCGGGTGGATGTCGGTCTTGCGGGGATGAGCGGGGTGCGGAAGGCGTGGCTGGTGGTGCGGAGGGCGAGGATGTCGACGGCGTCGAAGAGGTGGTGGCGGGTCAGGTGTAGAGGAGATCCAGGGGGAGGCGGTGGAGGATGCTGGGCGAGGCGTCATGGGAGAGGGCGGGAATGGATGCGTCTGGCGTGCTGTTGGTGACCTGGTAGGAAGCAGCGGGAGAGGTTTCGTGTGGGGAGGGTGGCATGGTCCTTGTCTGGGTTGCGGGATCGGTTTTGAAGAGGGCGCCCTGCGCGGAAAGATAAGCGCAGAGAAACGGCATTGTGGACTTAACAGGGCTCGGTGTCAAGGGAGGGTTAGAAGGGCACGTGGCTTTCTTTTGTAATGGCTCTTCATTGCTCAGGGTCCAGGGCTCTACCATGGATATGGTAACGAAAGAGTCCGTGAAAAGTACAGGAATATCGTTATCGCCTTCTAATACATATTCAAAGCATCTACTATTCCTTCTACGCAAGACTGTAGCGATCTTAGGACAGGTGCCAGTGTATAGGCCCTCCTACCCCTCAGTGTCTAGTTTTACCAGTCATCTCTAAAGCTTTAGCGATCTCTTCACTTCAACCCGGGCTATCTACATTTGTATATCATATACTAATATACACTCTGAACAAACTTAGATTGCGTAATTAAAGTAGTAGATAAGTAGACGAACTTTTTGGCGTGTTGTGGTGAAGAGGTCTACTTGTACGCGGGTCCTTCAGGGCTGCTTGATCTTGCCAGCGCTCTTGTCGGAATACCTGGCCTGAGCCAGCCATGCTGCGTAGTTGGGCCAGCCACCAAACCCCAAAGTCCTAGTAATTACCAGTTCAGAGGAGCGTGATCCACTGCACGACCACTCCACGCTGGTAAGGCATGGGAAGACGGGACACTCGTAGGTGGAAGTTGCACCGCCCAAGCCCTTGGCAGTCTCCTCGGACAGTGCATCCAAGATCCGTGGATCGCTTAGCTTTAGATGTTTGCACACAACTACCTCACACTCCCTCGCCGCCTGCAGCACGCGTCGGACCGCCTCGCGTGTGTCGAGACAAGGGCCGTCCACCACTACAGTCTGCCTGACGGAAACCCTCGATCCGTTGGGCGTCGTAACAACCTCTGCTTCCAGCCTGCGGACTGCGTAGCCATCATCTTCACCAGGCGAGCCCTGCACGCACTGCCCGCACCGTCGTCGTCGTCGCCGTCGTCGCTCCTGCGCTTCCGGCCTCAGCTTTGCTGCCTCCACGTCGCTTGTGACCTCGTCGAATGTGAACGCCATGTGCGGACAGACGCGCAAGACGCTTCCCTTTGGGTCGATTTCTTGTGCTGGTGGTTGGAACAATGAAAGGCCGAGAGACAGGACAGAGAGTGCCATTGTAGACTTTGCGGCTTGTAGTGTAAGGTAGAAATCTGGACGGGGTATCGCGTTCGGTTTGTGTTGTCTTTCCAGTCCGGGATTGATAATGGATACAGCGTGAATGATCCGCAAGCAAGGATACTAATAATTTTATACCCCGACTACCTAATCATGGTCAGAACTGAAAGATAGTCTCAAGTTGTAGGCAGTCAGAAGCTTTAGATAGGCAAACATCATAATTAGTCAAAAGTCGTAGATTGCCCGAACTGGCGAAAACTTCTCCCCGGAGCAGAGTGCACAACAAGCCTAAGCGGCTTAACAAGTCCACTTGGGCGAGCAATTGCTTGAGCTCTGTTTCGTCGTCGACGTTCCAGTGGGGCTGAGTAGACCATAATTAGCTTAGACAGGAACGGTATTCCGAATTATTGAGGGCTCAGGAACCACACATGGAAGATCTGTATTCATTGAAACTGAAAAAATAATGAGAGAGTAACTCCAGACCGCACCAAGAAACTTAAAGCATTCCTCTTTTCAGTTTGATATTCGTTTTATCATTTAACGAAATAGCAACACTTTGTGCTACGCTTATTCTCTGCATGTAGACGTGGATTACATAGATCCATCATCACACCTCATTTGAAGGATACTGAACTACTTCTAGTGGCTTGAAGTCCTCTTTGATGGTCCTTACGCTCGTGAAGCGCTGCAGGTGAGCCATCGTGCCCGTCTTGTCATTCGTACCGGAGTCCCTGCTACCACCGAAAGGTTGCTGAGCCACCACGGAGCCAGTGCACTTGGTATTCAGGTAAAGCATTCCAGCCGCATGCTTCAACTCAGTCATGGCCTCGCGCAAAGCGTACGGATCTTTGGCGAATATGCTACCCGTGAGAGCATAACGAGACGTGGTGTTCAGCGTCTCCAACGTCTGTTTCCACTCGCTGTCTGGGTACACATACACGGTCAAGATTGGACCAAAGAGTTCGCGAGACATCAGGTCATGCCGGGGGTTGCTGGTACGGTAGATGGTGGGGTGCACAAAGTAGCCCTCGTCCTTGGACGCCTTGCCGCCGACAATCAGCTCCAGATCGGGATCGTTCTTCGCGTCCTCGATGACTTTATTAAGCCGGTCGAACGCTTGTTCGTGGATGACCGGTGTGATGAAATTGCTGTAGTCCTCGACGCTGCCAACTTTCAGTTGCGAAGTTTGTTCCTGCAGGATCTGCTTGAACTCAGGCCAGGCGGACTCGGCGACGTATACTCTGGAGTTTGCCGAGCACTTCTGTCCCTGGTACTCAAACGAAGCGCGGATGGTGTTCAGAGCGGCATTTCGGATGTCTGCAGAAGGGTGGACGATTCCCCAATTCTTGCCGCCTGTTTCGCCGATCACCCGGGGGTAAGAGTTGTAGACGCCATCGCCGATGGCATTGCCAATCTTCTTTTGCAGGCCCTTGAAGACCTGGGTCGACCCGATATAGCTCAGAGCGCCGAATTCGGGTCTCTTGAGAATGGAGTTGGTTACTTCTTCCGCGTCTCCAGGGAGGAACTGGATGACATCCTTGGGCAGGCCGGCTTCGATGAGGATCTGGTGGAGGAGCCAGCTGGCATGCAATGCGTAGTCGGAAGGCTTCCAGATGACAACGTTTCCGAGCAGAGCCGCTGGGCCAATCAGGGTAGCACCGAGGGCAGTGAAGTTGAACGGAGCAATGGCATAGACGAAACCTTCGAGGGGACGATACTCCAATTTGTTCCAGTCACCGTCGGAGTGGACTTTGGGTTGTTGTGAATAGAGCTGCCAGGCCTCTTGTATGTAGTACTTGAAGAAGTCGACGGTTTCGGCGGCGGCGTCGATCTCAGCCTGCCAGATGTTCTTACCCTGTCCCAGCATCGTAGCCGCCACAATGTCTGAGCGATACTTTCCCGATATCAGCTCGCATGCGCGGAGAAAGATTGCCGCGCGATCCTCGAAAGGCATGGCCTCCCAAGCTGGCTTGGCTTTCAATGCTGCATCTACTGCCTCGTTGACCTGTTGCGGCGTCGCTGTAGCGTAGTTTGCTACAATCTCATCATGCTTCGATGGATTCTTCTGATTGCGGGATTGGTGTGTCTCGACCTTGCCACAAAGTTAGTATGAAGCTGCAAATGATGTATTGGGAAATTGGGTCATACATTGGCACCGTTTATTCTGATCGGAACATGCACTGGTAGCTGTCCTTTCAACTTCTTCAATGATGCTGTGAGCTCAGCTCTTTCTCGGGAGTTTTTCCGGTAGTCAAGCTGCAAATATGGTTAAAAGATAAAAACAAAAAGTTGAGATATCTCGAGCTGCAGTGTCACAACATACCAGTTTCTCGTTTTCAAACTTTGGGGGGTGCCATAGACTTAGAGTCCTACGCAATGAGAGAGTAGCAGTGACATTGCTGGGACATCTGGCCAGTGAACGAGTGGCACTGACGCGGCTTGGCAAAGAGAATGATTTCATGATAGCAGAGAGTTGATCGCTTCTTTTCGCTTTGAGTAGAGAATGGACCGAATAGCCTACATCTAGTCCTGTTAAATCTTTCACATGAGCATGATTCTTCGGGTCGAAATTCCGACCCCCACTATCCTGATGTAGCGCCGGCTGATGTGTCCGACCTTCCGGAAGTTCCCCACCGAGGGCAAGCTGCCTTTGCATTATCTCTGATAGCATTTTCCAATTCCGGGTAGCATAGCTAGCTTATCTGAGTTGCCATCCGAGTATCAGTACGCGGATTCGCGTTGTCCGATAAGCCCCTCTTCCGTACCCCTCACACTCCGGTCTCGCACGTGATTCCCTGCTTCTTGAGTTGGACATCTTGATAGAGGATAGCCGAGTATGGTAACAGATAAGTAACACTATCGGAGGGTCCTTCCGGTAGTCAGAAAGATGGGATCGCTCTTCTCAATCACTGCTGACGGATATATTTGTGTGCTTCATGCCTTACTTGCGTATATGAACTCTAGTTACTGGAACCATGTTGTGCGGCCAATTTCAACAGCCAAGAAAGATGGCAATATCAACAGTCTTCCGCGCCAGATTCACGAAGTCCCATGGCTTGCGGCGTGTCAGCAGTGCGGCAACCACAGCCGTGTACCATCCTCATGAACGCCAGGAGGTCACCGCTATTTCAAGGCTGCCAACAACAGTTCTCCTTCGATCTTTGGCATTCACCTCTCTTATGTCTTCACGATGGCTTTTGAAACCATCAATAGCTTTCCTGGGCGCCATTACTGGCTCCAAATCGGCGTTCCTCAATCCAGATAAGAACCCCCTTCTCAACCGGGTTCTGAAATGGACCATCTACGATCAATTCTGCTCTGGTACCAATCCTCGAGAGGTTCAAAAGTCTGTAGCGACCCTCAAGAGCATAGGATACCAGGGTGTTATTCTCACCCACGCTAAGGAGATCGTTCTCGATGAGCCTCAGCGGACCCTGACGGCCGGAGCGAGACCAACACACAATTCACAATGCCATGAAATGGTTGAAAGATGGAAGCACAGTTCCATGGAGACACTGCGCATGCTTGGTCCAGGAGATTTTCTTGCTTTGAAGTGAGTGCTCACTCATCCTCCACCACCTACCCACGTTCCTTCACTGACCAATTCCACGTTCTTAGACTCACTGGCGCGGGACCAATGGCAGTGGATGCACTGAAATCTCAAGATCCCATTCCAGACGCGGTAGACCACGCGCTCACCCAAATCTGCGAGGAAGCGCACAAACAAGGTTCTCGGGTGTGGATCGACGGGGAGCAACAAGTCCTCCAACGGGGCATCGACGAATGGGTCATCGAGCTCATGCGGCGATGGAACCGAGACGGCCACGCCATGGTCTACAACACCATCCAGGGCTATCTGAAAGGCTCCAACGCCAACGCCGACCGCCACATCTCTCTGGCAGCCGCGGAGGGATGGACGCTGGGCATCAAGCTCGTGCGCGGGGCCTACATCGAGCACGAAGTCCGCTCCTTGATCCACGATACCAAGGAGGAAACAGATCGGTCCTACAATGCTATAGCGGAGAAGCTCATCAGCCAGATACTTCCGCCTGAGGCTCAGGCACGGGGTCTGAGTTTCCCCAGCTCGGCCCTCTTCTTGGCTACTCACAATGCTGCAAGCGCGGCCAAGGCCTGCAGCATGCATCGTGACCGCCTCACTGCGGGATTGCCGACGACGTCATTGGAATGTGGTCAGATTGTCGGAATGGCTGATGAGCTGGGGTGCGAGTTGATCACGAATTATGAAAGGTGTTTGGCTGATGCTTCGGCGGAGAAAGCGAGAGCTCCGAAGGCGTTCAAATGTCTGACTTGGGGGTCGGTTGGGGAATGTATAGGCTTTCTACACCGTCGAGCCATCGAGAATCGAGGAGCGGTGGAGAGGACAAAGCATATGGCAGGCGCGCTGAGGGAAGAGCTATGGCGAAGGGTATGGGGAATAGGAAGGAAGGAATAGATAATCGCGGAAAGTAGTTACAGTTATTGCCTATCTCTTAAGCTTCTCTGGTTCTTCTAAGTTTTGCGTTACTATTTCAATGCTCAGAATTCTTGAATCATTCATCTACATGCCCATTCGACATGAAAGGATTGGGCCTCCGATCAAGCTTTCTTCGTGACGCTGATCATAAAGATAGAGCTCATCATGACCAAAGTTTGTATGTGGTCTTGATGACTTCCATATTTTGAAATGACTCATATTGATCAGTAGAAGTGGAGATCTATTGTCTAAGGTCTATATTTACATGTCCTTCCTGGACGTATCCAAAGCAGAAAGAAGCTCGCTCTTCGGACACTCATCATCCCAATGCTTCCTCGGCAGCTCAAAAGTCGAAGTAATCCGACCGTACGACATGCCGCCGAGCTGGCCAAGGGGCCTCAACTTATTGATATCGATATGGCTCACATCCGCATCCACCGCATCCTCACGCACCCAGAACCGCGTCGCCTTGATCAACACCATCCCCGCAACGCTCATGCCCTCCCGCTGATGATCCTTAAACTCCTTCACGTCCACGACCTTGCCCTCAACCGAAAACACCGACTCCTGCACCCGTGCCGGCTTCACAGTGGACGCAGGCGCCTCGTGCAACCCGGAGATATCCCACTCAGACACGCCGTACGGCGCATCGATAGCAGTCGCGTTGACGGCCTCAATCATATTCTCGGAAACGGCGTTGATGACGCATTCCCCCGTCTCCTTCAGATTCCGATACGTATCCTTAGCGCGGTCGCCGCCGGGCCGCGCGGAGAAGCCGACGACGAACATGGGCGGGTCGTGGTCGATGACCTGGAAGTAGCTGAACGGGGACAGGTTCTTCGTTTTGCCGTCGTCGCCGGACACGGTGCTGATGAAGCCGATGGGCCGCGGCGCGATGCCCGAGATGAGCAGGCGGTAGTTGTTGACCGTGGGCCGGTCGGGGGCGTACGGGTCGACCTCGACGTGTTTGACGTGCGGGTCGTGGTGGCCGGCGACGCCTTTGCCGTAGTGCCAGTTAGGGTCGGGGTTTTTGGTGACTTCGATGGGGGCGTTGGAGTGGTCGAAGTCGGGGCGCTGGGCGAGGACTTTTTCGAAGTTGCGGACTTTGTCGGCGATTTTGTATTGGGCTTGTGCGGCTTTGGTTGCTTCTGCTGTGGAAGAATTCATCCTGGCCGAAGATGAAAGTCTTCTGTGTAGTTGAGGATGCAAGAGACATCTGGTCGTTGAATTAGAAGGAAATTCTTTTAAAGCTACATTTAGATTTACCTTTGAGTATGGTGAAGGCGGGAAAAGATCCCGCGTGCTGCCATGACGAGAACTGATCAGTGAATAGTGTCCGTGGACTTTGTCAGAGCGTATTATCTTACTCTGGCTTTGTTGATTAATATTCATACAATGTTGTTGGAATCATTCGCCGACGATAGCCGGGTAAGAAGCGTGTGCGGGATGCAATGCCGCAAGCCCGGAACGCGATCCCGTCGATTGCGGCATCCTGGACTCCAGCCACTATCGGACATGGAGCCGCAACGGTTTACTAAAGTGGCGTGTGAGTGATCTCCGGACAACTCTTTATGGATTTTCACCTAGACTCTCTGGGTCTATACTTGGATGGATTTCTGTCAATGTTTTCTGCAGCCACTCCTCGCGGAATGGCGACATCGGAGCGCTGGTCCGACGCTCGCTTAGTCTACTTTACCGCCTACCTGCTAATAAACTTCCACACGGAAACCGACCATCTCATCTAAGCACATTTCTTACCTTCATTTTCCGACAATGTTTGGATGCATCGGTCTGATTCTTTAGTCGGTAGAGTACATGATCATGGCACAAGGTGGGGAAGTTAATTGGGAATCTATCGCCGAACTGAGGCCTGTAGCACCACAGATGCGGGGTAACTATCTAGAGATAAGACTTGTGGAGAACTACGCCCTACCACATCTTGATACGACACCGCTGTCCTTATCATCATTGGCTATTAGTGATTGGACTTGACATGATAGTCAACTTTAAAGTCGGAACGCTGCCCCGACTCTCTGGCATTCTTCGTGGCCGTCAGTTCACCTGTGGAAGCTTTGATCACTATGCCTACTTCGACGCATCAAGGCAGGGTGAGAAAAAAGATTTCGAAAGCGTATGGAAGGTCAAACCTACTTTAATAGCCTCATCTGCTGACTCCGCAAAGCTGCGAAAGATGTCGGGTGATGAAGGTGAAGTGTTCCGGCTCGCAACCGTGCCCCAGGTGCAGCCGGAAGAAAGAGCAGTGCCACTATGCGGCCGAAGTCAAGCGCGTATCCGTTCCGGAGAGGTAAATAGCTAAGCAACTCGGAGCGGTATCAAGATGACGTCCGAAAAACTAAAAGACTATACCATGCAGTTACCTCCGGGAGCTGGAAAGTCGGAACAACCAGATTCTGTCCCCCGTTCCGAGTGCGAGCTCAGAAAGTCCCTATCAGTCTGGCCAGAACCCTGCACCGGACGCTAGTCAGGCGGCACCCGGCAGCTTTCTTTCAGCATCATCCGATAATCCAACGCGGTATGGTGCCTCGGAGGAGGATGCAGAAGGGGGTGAGATTTCACATGGTCTTTACTTTTTGGCGCATGCTGATATATCAAACACTGATTTAGATCTACCAATTAATTTCCCCACAGCTCGAAATCCTCCATCTCAGTATTCCGCAACAGAGGGGCACGAGTCCGATCTCGGTACAACATTCCGGCAGAATCCATTGGCCGATAACGACTATACCTTCGCTGAGAGAGGTGGGAGGTTTTGTGAGTAAATGCTTCTGAAAACGTTACCTCTACTTTAGACTGACCCCGCCTCCCAAGGGTACATGGGCCCTTGTTCCTCATGGTCATTCTGCAGACGCGTTTTATCCCTTCTTGGATGGCGTTTACCCGAATCCATTTTTCACCCAGACCCCGGCCACTTTGATGGCGAGAGTTTCCGACTACGCTGGACGCCCTTGGGTTATGATGAGATACCGGATGTATCCAATGTGCCACCCATGGACTATGCCCTGTTCATGTTCAGCGCTGCCAAATTCTATCTGGGCTCAATCTTATACATAATTGACGAAGCAGAATTCATTCGCAATATCCACGAATTCTATGATGACCCCTTAGCAAAAGCTAAGTCATCAAGACATTGGTATGCTCAATTCCTCCTGATTCTAGCCTTCGGGAAAGCTTCTATTGCCAATGAAAGAGATCGCGGGGGGCCATCCGGCTACCAGTATGCTGCCAGAGCTATGGCCTTGATGCCAGATCTTGCAGGACTAGCACCTGATCCCATACAGGCAGTTCAAGCGTTAGCTCTAGGCACCGTCTATCTTCAGTCCCTTGACATGAGGGTTGGCGCTTGCTATCATGTAGGTTATTTAGCACCACCCTCAAGCCTGCTACTAATACATAACCCTGCATCAGATTGGACACGCATTGCGTATTTGCATAGTCGAAGGATGGCATCGCCACATGCCAGAAGAGGTGGTAGGCATTGAACACTCTCGTCGATGCAACATTGTCTTCTGGGTCGTCTACAAACTGGACCGCGAGTTTGGGCCTCTCATAGGCTGTCCTTGCTCCATCTGTGACGCCGACATTACCACAAAGCTTCCTTCAGAGATGGATGAATCTCTCGATGCATTAAACATGACCTTACATGTCCGACTCTCACGCTTAATGGCCCGTATTCTGACAGGTACGTAGACCGCAGGATAACGCCATGCCCCCTGTCTGACGACAAATTTGACAGCTATCTACGGAGTTGGAAAGCAGTTTAACGGGTCTCTTGTACCAAACACACAGGAAGTTCTGAGAGAGCTTGCCCAACTTTCTAAGGACATAAACGACCTTCTCAGTACTCATTTCCAGGGATCAATCAGCAAAGCGTCCAGAATGGCTCTGCGTCTGATATTGTCTTACCATCATGTATGAAACAGCCACCCCAAGCTTACTCTAATTTCTAACAAATACAGTGTGTTGTTTTGACCACACGCCCTTTGGTGATGTGTGCTCTGCAAATACACCTCAAACAAGCAGAAACTTTCAGGCGCCGACCGAGTTCGCTATCTGCGCCTGTAGTGTCTCTTTTGCAGTCGTGTGTAGACTCAGCACTGAAAATACTACGCACTCTTCGCATAATGGGTGACGAAGATCTCTTGGGTGAGTTACTCAAGTACAGTACAACAACAATCCTGCTGACTATGATTGCAGAAGCCTTCCTCCCCTTTCAATTGGAGGACGCGTCATCCTCCGCCTTCATTCTCTATCTGATCCGCACCATTAACCCCGCGCTGCTCACGGATGAGAAATGGCTTGAAGATGTTCATTATGTCATAGACAAGATGATCTCAAAAGGCAGCGTAGCTGCGCCTTTGCGAAAGTGGGAGCTCAGCCAATTGGAGGACGCTCTCGTAGCCCTGAGCCCGGTTGGTAACGAGGAGCCGACCCCCCCTCCGAGCGCTCACAGTCAGCCACCGCATCAGCAAGAGCATCAGACTGGAATGTCTCCTATGCACGCCGCTGATTCTGGATGGGACTCGTTTTTGGAAAATGGAATGATTGGGATATCGCCAACTGAGATGTTGGATCTGGCAGCGCAACTCGAAGTGGACAGTAACTTTGTGCCACAGGTTATGGGTTGGTAGATATGTGTTGAAATGTGCCATGAGAATTGAGATATAAGGCACCTCGTCCAAAAGCATGTCCATTGCCATGTCCAGATGGACAGAAAGGTCCAAGTCATAATGAAGTCCGGGAATAAGTTGGCTCATGTGAACACATTTGCGGATACCGGTATTGCGGTCCGACTTCTTTCATCGCACCTCGGAATCTACTTCCGATCCGGGGATGCATCTCCGAATGCCGCAGGTCGGGCTTGAATACACAGCTCGACAACTCCCATGCTTTGAATTTGTATGGGAGTCCTTATCAGGTACATATACCCTACATACAGATCGAAGGATAGACATTCCTTCATACAGCACATATCACGTACCCTCACAATCATGCTCAAATCCAGCATCTTTCGCGCATCGCTCAGCTCTCGTCACTTATATCTTTCACCTCAAATCCCTCGTCTTGGCCATGTGCGGACCTTATCATCTGCGAAAATGCCAAAGAAAGAGTTCCTTTGCTTGCTGCCAGACAAGCCGAATGTGTTGGAGCAACGTAAGATAGCCGGACCGTAAGTGCTATGTTCTCCTTTCCAGGTACCTGCTGCTGCAAGTCTACATACATAATTCTGACTTTTATTAAGCCTACACTATGAGCAAATTAAGCCTCAGATAGCATCTGGTACTCTCGTGGTAGGAGGTAAGCTGTTCAATCGTGATGGCGCGGTTAATGCGCTGCTGGTTCTGATCAAATAATTAGGCGGAACATATGAACAGCATTCAGTGGAGGGTAAGCCTACTCGACAAACAGGCAGCATGATTATCTACGCAGCAGAGAGCGCCGATGAGGTCTGGGAAATTATCAAGAGCGACGCTTACACTGCCCACGGCGTTTGGGACCTGGATAAGGTTCAGGTGATTCCGGTATGCCAGTCCATTCCATGTTACTCTTTTGCATGGTAGCGTTATCACTGACTATGAATGACTCAGTATGTATCCGCTATCCGGGTGCCCATGCCCTCCGGAAATTAGAACCGAGTTCGAGAACATCGGAACGGGAAGTCCACGCCGAACAGTAGAATTTAAATACCCACGGCATAGGCAGATACATTTGAGAGAATTCGATCATCTATCCACTACTTCAGTTCCAGGCTGCCGCAAAGATCTTGATACCCGTTTTCGTCAAATCAACCAAACAAGATGGGTGAATTTGATCTGACAGCAGCATTCATCGGCTGTGGTGAGTCACATAACTGGGCATCTCAACTATCCAATGCATATACACAGACTAATTTTCCCAAGGAAATATGGGAGGTGCTGTTTTGGATGGTCTACTTGACTCGATTTTCCCGGACGAAGTTCTTGACACGCCCGGATCATCGCCGAAGCCGAGGATATCCAAGTTTATCGCATACACGCAGAGCGCACGCTCAGCACAGAGACTCCAAGAAAAATACAGCAGCAGACATGTGTCTCGTGTACGCGTCTTGCACTCTCGTATCGTGGACGCCATACGAGAAGCAGACGTGGTAGTGCTGGGCTTCAAACCATACATGGCCCGGGACGTACTCGGGGTTCCGGAAGTCCAAGAAGCACTAAAGGGCAAGCTTGTAATCAGCATGCTGGCTGGCTTGAGTTCTTCCGAGGTCCATAGACTCTGCGTATCCACCGCCGACGAGCCTGAGACGAGCGCAGGAGGACCGATTGTCACCAAAGCCGTGCCCAACATCGCCGCAAGATGCCACCAATCCATGACGATTCTGGAATTGCCGGAGTCGGGTCCCATACCTCAATGGGAAGCCGAGTTGACGGAATGGATATTCAGCCAGGTCGGCAGCGTCAAGTGGCTTGCAGAAGGGCTGGTAAATGCCGGGTCCATGTTGATGACGGCGTGCCTGGCGGCTTTGTCCATTCCTCTCGAAGGCTTGTTGGACGGGTCTGTTGCCGAGGGACTTCGAAGGTCAGATGCCATGGAGATTGCTATACAGGGGGTTCAAGGGTTGGGGGGTATGCTGGCTCTTGGAATGCATCCTGCTGTCGTGCGGGAGAGCATCTCGTCGCCCCGGGGCTGCACCATTCAATCGCTGTTGACGGTCGAGAAAGCGGCCACGAGGGCAGTGTTTGCGCAGGCATTGATAGATGGGACGCGTCATCTGCAACCAAAAGATACGGAGAGTAAGGGCTAGATGCAACTAGCAATCATGGATTTCTGTTGTACTCAGTGTAAAAGAGCAGATCAAAAATAAGTCAATTCGTAAGATCTATTGCTTGCCAAATCCATATGGCTATTTCAACACAAAGTGTATTCATATAGGATTCTCCGCAGATTATCGGAGGAATCAGATCTCACCATAGAACCTGTACTTCTCACCCGAGAAATCCGCAAGTGCACCATCCAATCCCCATTCTACTCATCATCATCCTCCTCCCCCTCCACCACCTTCGGTATCCCATGCCCATACTTGCCGTACTTCGGAATCCAGAAGAACCCATCCGCACTCTCCTTCACCACCAGCACCGCCCTCTCCCCCACCGCCTTACGCAACGCCTCCTGCGTGCCCTCATCAAGCGGCGTATTCAAAGTCGCCGGCCAATACTCCGACTCAAACTCATCATACGGAGCCAAACGCCTCTCATCATCATACCTTGACCTTGCCGCGACCCCCACCAACTCCATCCTCTCCAGCGCCGGCCACGCGCTCTCCACGACGGCAGGAACCAGGTACCTCACGAACCGCGCATCCATGGGCCGCACCCGCGACGGCGGCGGGTGCGCGCTGGGCGGCGTGATGCACGCCGACTGCATGAAGCGGTGACTGGGAATGACGGCCCAGCCGTCGGCCGCCAGGTCGTTCGTCGGCCCTTGCTCGAAGCAGAAGAGGCGGAGCGTCCCGGCGACGGAGCGGAGGAGGGCGGCGAGTTCGGCGTAGCGGGCGTCTTCGGAGGCGGCGGGCCAGTAGCGGTCGTTCCGTACGTGGCTGCTAATGATCTGCGGGCGGCCGTGGCCAACGTCGGCGTCCGAGGACTGGCTGGCCGTCGAGATGTGGAGCGTGCGCAGGTGCGTCCATTTGCCGATGAAGGGGGTGAGGTGACTGCGCATGGGGCCGGCGATTGGGGTGCCGGTGTCGTCGGGGGAGTGGTGGGGCTGGGACGCGAGAATGCGGGCTTTTGCGGAGCGGGGGATGTCCTGGGGGATGTTTTCGAGCTCGGCGAACTCTTGCAGATTGTCGAGGTGTAGGTATTCGAGGAGATGGGGGTTGCCGGTGTCCAGGATGGAGTTTACGACGTAGCGGGAGGTGATTCCGGATAGCCAAATCGAACTGGCGAGAGGGAACATGTGTGGTGGTGGGGGGTTTGCTTCTCGGAACATGATGTTCCTTTTGATCTTTCAGCGCTTTGATGGCCTCAGGAAGCGAGACTTGACTTGCCTCGAGAAAAATAGTTCGACAGACCGGACGTTTATAAAGAGGGAAAATGTTCTCCAAAGGGTACCTGGACTGTAGTCAGCGTAGTTATATATGTGGGGGAGATTAAGCGGTGTTTGAAATACTGTTGCATTCGAAGAAGTGGAGCTCTTGTTTCGATAGTCGTTGGTTTCCCAGATCCAGCTCCTTTTCACGAACCTCATCTGACGTTCTAATCGTTGTCCATCGCAGTTTCTTTACATGCTCACCGCGCTGCGGATTCTGTCGTAGACTTCTAATCAAAGATAGCTGCTTGCGATAGATCAAAGTATTCGATTCTTTCGCCGGGTCTGCAGGCATCAATTTGTGGTGTCGGTACCAGGTTTGGTCCACGTCATAGCCGGGTGAATACAAGTCCACATTACAGTATAGGTACTCTATCTTTAATGTTGTAAGCAGTCATGGACGCGAGGACTCGAGGAATTGGCGGTATTACGCAAGCTGCATGCACGTGGCGGGCAGTAAGGCACAGCCTGGCCAAGTCATCTTGTCCACAGAGTTCGAACACTCTGATACGAAGTTCTTGGGGCAATTTCTGCAAAAGTGACATTATCAGTGGTTTTTGAGGTGATTGGGCATAACGGACGTGCGGTTGGGCTTTAATACGACGATTCCCAGGCAGCAGCCAAGATGCGGCGCAGCGTACTATCCCAAAATAGAAGGAGTGCGTGATTCTAGAGGAACTGAGTCAGTACACTTGTGAGAAAGGAGATTTGAGTACTTCACAACGGAAGACAGGTTCAAGGTCAATTATGTATGTGTGGAATATTAATATCTGGACCTAATTGGTACTGTTCTTAAACACGCCCTGCAAACACGGGCACCTTTGTTTACCTACATTAAATCAGCGTTAAAAAGTCAACTCAGAATATCCAACCAGATTCGCCATCTCTTGGGAGTTTACTCAATAAAATACGTTCTCCTAACCCCCTCGATTACCATCTCCAACTGCCTATACCGCTCTCCGCAATGCACCTCATCCGGATCAAGCCTGCCACCCTCCTTCCTTATCGCCTCTATTTCCATCACAAACTCCTCCAGCAGCTCGAGCAAGCGCACACGTCTCAACTCCGCCTCCTCGCGCGTCGCGCCCGCAGGCGTGCGCAGCTGAGAGCGGATCTGCGAGACGCACAACGGCAGAGACACTTTGAGTTCGTTCTCGCGGTTGACGGCTTCGATGTACGCGGCTCTCTGTAGCAAATGTCAGAATCATCTAGCCAAATCTCCCTCCGAACCCCGTGACTGAAAGCAAAGAACAACGAGTCAAGCACAACCGGACGGCATCTCCCCTGCCTCATCCGCAGCACAAACACCAAACAGAAATGGAAAGGAGAAAAAACTTACATTCTCGCTCACAGCCGCCCAATACATCTCCCTCATCTCGCCCGACGGCTCCGGATGCGGCTGCTGCACCATGTGCTTGCGCATGACGAGCCTCGCCACGTCGGCGTCCATGCGCGTGCGCTCCAGCTGCTCCAGGCGCTCGCGCTGGCCGACGAGCAACGTGTGGGCGTGCTCGAAGGTCTCGCGCTGCTTCTCAAGGCGCTCCGTGGTTTTCGAGGGTCCCGGCGGCGGGCGTACTGCTGTTGCTGTGCGGGTGGTTTTGATGCTCAGCATTCGCTTTATCGGGTTGGTTATGGGTTGGATGAGGGGTGGCGAAGGGGTGCGGAGGAGGGAGTTTTCGGGTGCGGTGTTGATGTTGGTAGCAGTTGTCGCGGGGATGGCAGGGGTTGCGGTGTAGGGATCATTGGCGCTGGCGGTGATGCTTTCTCTACTCTGTGTGGTCGGGGCGTTGCTGGTGGTGGTGCTGGGGCGACGTTGAGCAATACTGCTGGGTCGGCTTCGGGCAGAGATGCTGGGGCGGTATTGGGCGGAGGTGCTCGATCTGGGTGGAGAACCGGTTGGTTCTGTAGATGCGGGTCTGATGTCTGTACGCGAGTTAGAGGAGTAGACTGGATGAAGGAAGAGAAGGAGAAGAGGAGGGAAATGAGGGGTGTCGAACTTTCTTTCTTAATGAGGTTGCCAATCAAGTTGCGGAGTCTCATGGCAGAGGACTGTGGTGCTTTGGATGTATCTAGGGGCCGATGCAGGTTCCTTGCGGTTATTGCAATGGGCTTTGGTTACCCTCGAACTGGTGGAGGTTCGATGTACAATAGTCGGAGGACTCGTGCTGTCATTGTTGAGCAACCTGTATTTGTGGCTCCTTCGTTGAAGTGAAGCTGTCGTGGTACGCTAAGCCCGGAAAAAATGCTCTTGCGGCCTTGAGCGAGGTCTTGGTCCCTTGGGAACCCTCAGACCCTAGTCACAAGACGTTGACATACAGTCCCCTCTCGCGGCAGATGGCTAGCGTGGATTTGTTTTTTTCTCATATTATAGGTAGGTGAAGCTATCATCCGGGCGTGTATGTAGAATTTTTAATTCGACATTCTCGTCCGGATGATAGCTTCAACTACCCACATATGTTAACTTTCCTAAGGTAGGGCTGGGGCATAGTTACGCTATATTCTACACCCCTGCTATTCTTCGCGCTAGCCATCGGCTGTGAGAAGGGGCTGTAAGGCCCTCGCTCATTATTATAACGACAGAGAAGGCAGTAGCCATTTGGAATAATTCGTCTCCTTTGCATCAATTCACACTTCGAATTCTTCAGACTGAAGCGCTCAATAAGACAGAGGCCGAAGCTATATTATGTATCAGTCACAGCGAGCTTTGCGCAAAATCCCATTTTCCCTCCTGTGCGCCATAAGTAGTCTGCTTGTAGGTATGCCCACCAAGAGGGAGGATTTGAGCCAAATCCGGTGGACCCTAAGCAAGATATGCCCCGAACGCCTTACCAACCCAGAATTATACCATTTCGCCTGTAGAGAAAATAACTTTCAGACTCGACTGCATGCAGGCTCCGAAAGAATGGCGCTCATCCGTCGGTCTTCAGCAGGCTCATGACATCGGCAATCTCCTTCAGAACCTGCGAGGCCAGGGGCGGCGGCTTTTCTCCCGGCTTCATCGACTTCTGCACAGAGTTGCAGTACCTCTCATAATCGTCGCGCAGCTGGAAGATGGTGTCGGACTCGTTGCCAATCTCTTGCATGATGGACATGATCTCGAGCCGGGTTTGTGTCTGTTTGGAGGGGTGTGTCAGTAAGATGGCGCGAAGGCAAGATGAGGGGCTGAGTCGCAAGCGCAACAGAGGAAAAGTAACTCACGCGCTCCATCATGGCTTTGTGCACGCGTTCAATGTCATCGTCGGTCGGAGTGTCGCCGCGGCTCTTGACGTCCTTGAGGTTCTGCTGGGCGGCATCGTAGGAGGCGGAAGTGCGCTGTTTGTCGGCTTCGAGAGCTCTGACGCGGTCGATCTTGGTGCGCACATCGAAGATGACGTCGTACATGGGATGCGAGGGTGCTTGCATGGTGGCCATGGTGGTGGTGGTGAGGTGTGGTTGAACGAGAGGTTGGATGTGAGAAGGTCGGCGCAGTGGAAAGGAGGAAAAAGGAGAGTGTGGGTCAGCGGCGAAAGGAAGGCAGTCAGTGCAGTTGTTTAGGGAGCATCCGACAGCTGGCGGTGTTTGTTTTGCGGCTTCCGTTGCGGAGGCAATCACGTCGGGAAGGTAGTGAGTTTCAGAGGCGCCGGGTGACGTCACGGCGTAGGGATTGCTGCATGCACTCCCGGCGCCCTCATAGGGATTCCCATGGTACTGAACCCGAGAGCTGACGGTTATGCAACGTGTTGTGAGCCATCTGAGTGTCAAGTAAGCAGGTGGGGCTTCCGTACTTCTCCCGCTCTCTCCGATGTTTGCGCGCGAGACCGCTTCCCGACACTCCGGTTGAGCTAAATACTATTTCTTGCCCGTTTCGGAAAGTCCATCCACGCCGCAACATCACCGCATCTCACCTCGCCCATCCTCCTCACTTCCGCGCAAGAATAGTACGCTACGAGATGGATGAATCTTATAAGAGGTGTGCGCCCGGTGTGGGTTGGTCGGGCGGGTGAACACCTCCAGCTCAACCATGTCTGTCCGGTCAGAGTGACTACGCGCGAGTGATGACTCCCAGGTGGTTATATCGCTGCGGTGAAGGCGATTCACGGTGGTAGCATTTTTCGGGTGGCCACGAGAATGCACTGGCAAGGGTATAAAGGAGGATCTAGCGGCGGGACCCTTCAACTTAATGACTGCCGTGCTGGCAATAAAGCGCTCTCGTGTCGTATCGGTAACGGTACGGCAAGGGACACTTTGGGGAGTGTACACCGACCCTGTTCGAACCTCGTGTGCGGCTGGGCCGGAGCGTTCCTGCTGGTAAAGTTCACCGGTGGGATTCTCCAGTCAGCAATGACTGGAGAAGGATTTGGGCAGGGTACCTGGTGTCATCGTCACTGTGTGATCACCGGAGTCCGTAAGGTCTCTGCTGCTCTGACACCTTGGCCCAATTGGGTATCCGAAACAGGGCTGCTTGTGGACTGTGTAGCGACCCCAGAGATTCTGGGGCCCGAGCCAGGCAAAGCCTGGATACAACACTCGGATTATTTTTTTTGTCCTCCACCCCTCTTCTCCTTTTCTTCTTCTTCTTCTTCTTCTTCTTCTTCTTCTTCTTCTTCTTCTTCTTCTTCTTCTTCTCGTTCTCTTTCTTCTAGACTCTCTCCCTACGTCTACTTAGTAAAATCTTTTAAGCTAGGTGAGCTACTTACTAAATACCAGCTATGCGCCTTTACTTAGTAGACGCTATAGCTTAATAGCATACGATAGTATTTATAGTAAAGCTATCTTTAAGAGTCGCCGTTTCGCAACGAGTTCTACATTTCCAGCTAGGAAATATATAGAGAACTTCTCTTTGTATTTAAACAAGTCTCCGTCCGCATGATTTAAGACTTCCCAGTATTAGATAAATCGTATAGCGTTAATATGTTGCGTTCCGCGAGAGTTGCGTCGCCCGAAGAGTTAGGATTCGATGGAGTAGAAGATAAACATGGGCCATTGTGGGACATGGTGTCGCTTCTGCTTGGGCTCTACGGTTTGCGTGTCGGTCGACGCACCGCGAGACACATCATGCCTGGCTGGAGATTGGCCGCGGATAGCTTGCCTAATGGCGGCAGAAGCCGACGGGGTGATGAACGGTGACGGTGAGGATTTGCTCAAAGGACTCCGTGCTTCCCTCCGCTATCTGGAGTTCGTTTTGCAATGAAAGAGTATGTTTTGGTGGACTTGCGGGATCCGAGCTGATACCTTTTGTGTTAAGAGAGTACGACGCACGGACATCCAGCCTACAGCCACCTTTTTCACCACAACCAAGGAAGAACCTTAGTGAGTGAAGGCCGGTTTTGGCCTAAGGGCCCATGCCGCATTTCTGCCGAACAGCTTGCGGTGCCTTCCTACTTCTTCTATTTAAGTCGGCGCACCTCCACTCTTCCTCATCGTCGAGGCACCCTGCTCTGTCACCATGGCCTCGCCGTCCTCACCCACTCCCGGCGCCTCGCCTGACCCACCCAACTCTGTGGCGCACCCCCAGATCGATGTCGCTGCTGCTATGCCCCCGTCGGCACCGAAGCACCATCGCAGCCCCAGCAGCGACAGCGTCATGCATGACAAGAAGAGGGCCAAGCCGGATGACGAACCCGACACTGATAAAGAGGAGCCGTCCACCAACAAACGGCTATCGGCTGAAGCGATTGAGACGAAGATGATTACTGTCCGGTTTCCTAGCACCATCGCCGACCCGGAAGCATTCGTGAAGACGTTCAAGAGCTTGCCGGGTGAGCTGAGGAACCGTATCTACGACTTCGTCACCGAGGACATGTTCTGCACAGCGGAGAACAATGACAGCGTTGCTACATCTCAGAAGAGTCAGTACCTGCCGCTCGGCCCCGCCGTTATGGCTAATCTCTGCGGTGAACGCAAGCCTCACATTCGGATGAAGTGGAGAGTTCATTTTCTCGAGCGCTTCAACCGCTGCTGTCTTCGCTCTCTGTCGCATAATGTTAGGAACGAGTTTCTGGGCCGCTTCTGGAAGTTCGTTGGTCTCCGCTTCTGCACCTGCAAGTCGCGTCGTTCAGACGGCCTTCAAGTCACCTGGAAACAGACGACCAAGCTAGGCTACAAGTTCAACCACTCGTTTTTACGCAATGTGGTGTACAACGTACACTACAGGAGCCTCAGGCATTCCGGTCGGGATAGACTTAAGGCGTTCTGTCGGATGCTCGTCAAGATATCCTTTAAGGGCAACCTCATTGTGGCAGGGTGGCGGTTCGATGTCGATTTCGCTACCCGGATCATTGAGCTGTTTGGCACCAATTGGTACGAGGGCATTGCGATTGAGATTTACGATCTATCCCCTCATTCTCAAGAGTTCAATGCAGCGGTCCGCACTTGTAAGTTTTCCTCATTTGCTACATCCTGATATGTCCGGACACTGATCAACCTTCTCCAGACCAAGAAAAGTGCAATGCGTACGGCAAGAAGCTCATCCATGAACTCGCTAAGCAAGATAGACTCATCACGCCGGGCGATGCGGACCAGGTTCGCTTGTTGAAGAAGATTGACTTCAGCGCGGAGGCCTTCAATGGCAAGCAGTTTGTATCGATTCGCTTCTCTTGCTCCCGCGACTGTTCGCTGACAGAAACAGCTACGATTCCATTTCATACGCTGATCTCTGGAATACTGAGGATGAGGAGGACCAGATGGCCATCGAGAACCCGTGGGAACTGTGGGACGACCTTGAGGATGGACATACCGTCGGCGATGGCGGCATCCTTGATGATGGCGGCATCATCGATGGTGGTGCTACCTTCGACAATGACGGCGGTATCCATGATGACGGCGGTATCCACGATGATGGCGGTACCCACGATGACGGCGATGTCCACGATGACGGCGATACCCACGAGGACGGCGATACCCACGATGATGGCCCCGATGGCCATGATCGTCCCGATGGTCTTGACGAGGACGGAGATGAGTAGACGGTGCTAGTGGTAGGCTACTGTGGTCACCGCAACGTCTTCTTTTCGTGTCTTGGCCGCTTGGGAATGTGAGCTGTACGCCGTACTGTACAACTCCATCTGATTTCATTGTTGGGGCTACAAGGTGCTGAGCATAGATTGGGGACACTTGCATCATTGATTAAGTAGTTCTGAGCCTCTACCTTGCATTGGCTATTGTCATGGTAGCCCGACAAAGCACATAGCTCAAGCATCTTCATCTAATTTGTGCTTTTTGAGTGACGTTTCCTTCATGAGTTGAGATACTGGGTATTAACGCTAGACGACGAAAAAAGAGAGGAGTACCACACCATTACCAAAGCCTAAAATCGCTTCGACATCCAGCCTAAAGGCCTATTAAACTTATGGCTGCCTCTTCTCAACATCAGGGTCTTCGCGGTCACTTCTCGTCTGTGCTTCCGATTCCACGGTCTTCTCCTCATCCTTCACTGCTCCCTTCTGTTTCTGCTGCTTCTCCTTCATCGCCGATGCCTCCTCATCCTTCACCTTCTTCACGCTCTTCCATTCGAGTAAGCTTGACCCAAATATGCTGAAACACGTCATCGCCAAGGCCACGGTGAAGGCTTTCATGAGAGCACCGTTGTAAGCCGCCAAGACGGACCCCAACGCATCCTCACTCAGCACATTGCGCAAGTCGGTGGCGCCGGTGCCGACGATCTGCATGGGGCTGACGTTGGGGGCCACTTTGCGGACGCCCTTGACGAGCTCGTTGGTGAAGACGTTCTGGCAGACGGAGACGAAGACGGCGCCGCCGAGCTGCTGGGCGAAGAACAGGACGGTGACGCCGACGGGCACGTCGGCGCGCGGCAGCACGCACTGGATGGCGATGTTGGCCTGCTGCATGCCCAGCCCCAGCCCGAAGCCGAACAGCACCTGGTAGCCGATCCACACGCCCCGGCCCGAGTCGGTCTTGAAGGTCGTCAGCATGCCCGCGCCGACGGCCCCCACGACTGAGCACGCGATCAGGAAGGGCGTGTAGTAGCCGATGCGCGAGACCAGGATGCCCGTGATGATGCTGGCCACGACGAGCGAGAGGATCAGCGGGAGCAGCATCAGGCCGGACGACATGGCGTCGACGCCCTTGATGGCTTGGAACCAGATCGGCAGGTAGTATATGAAGCCCATCATGGCCGCCGCATTGCAGAACATGAACCAGGTGGCGCCTGCGACGGTGCGTTGCTTGATGATGCGTGGCGCAACGGTGGCTGTGTTGTTGCGGTTGATGGCCTGCACGACGACGAAAGCGGCAAGCAGGAGGATTGCAAGGACGAGGAGGACAATGATGCGTGCGTTTGCCCAGTTGTAGGCGGAACCACCCCATTGCAGCGCGAGGAGCAGGCAGACCATGCCCGGCACGAAGAAGAATTGGCCCAGCGGGTCGAGTTGCATGAGTTTGTCCTTGCCGCTCATGGCGGCGTTCGTGGGCGGATCGCTTTGCTTGATGACGAAGAAGACGACGACAGCCACGACCGCGCCAACGGGAAGGTTGATGTAGAAACACCATCGCCACGTCACGTGGTCTGTGAAGGCTCCTCCGATAAGCGGTCCGACGACGCTGGCGATTCCGAAAAGAGCTCCTCCGAGACCTTGGATCATAGGACGTTTCTGGAGCGGGACGAGGGGAATGGTCAAGAGAACACCACCAGTAAACACGCCTCCCGAACCAAGACCGGCGACAGCCCGCCCGACGATGAAGACGGTGGAGCTGGGAGCTGCACCACAGATGGCCGATCCGGCCTCGAAGAGGAAAAGCGAGGTCAAGTAAACAACCTTCTGGTTGTAGAAGGTATAGATGCGTCCCACTATCAGCTGGGTCGTGCAGCCAGTAAGCATGTAAGCGGAACCGTACCAGCCGACATCTCCCAGTGAATGGAATTCATCGGTGATGATGGGAATTGCGGTTGCTAGAATTGTCCTATCCTGTTGCCGCGAATCGGTCAGCAAATGTCGTCAAGAAAGCACTAGTGTACCAGGGGATGAGCTTGACGTACCAGAGCGACGAGGAATAGACCCATATATATGGTGATGAGGATGGGGACGACAACGGCGGCAGGTGGGAACACGACGTCAGGTTCTTTTTGGCCTTCAACATCTTTGGAGGCTTGACGGGCGTCAGTTTTCTCCTGCTGCTGCTGGCGCTCCATCTCGCCGGTTATTTGAGAGGGGTGAGTTGATGTGTCTGAGGCTTTCTCGCTCATGATGCTGAGGTGTCTTTGTGGGAGGTGGGAGGTGGTTGAGTAACACAAAGCAGTGGCCAAGTAAGGGCGGAGGTCGAGCTTAATAGCACTGGCGACGTCAGAGGAAAGAGTAGGTAAGCATCAGGCATGTTTCTGCATTTGGTGCTGCCATTGGCGTCGCTGACGGGGGTGCGCGTCTAGCTGAACCCGACCCAATAACTTCGAGACGTGCGCATCCGCGTGCAGCAGCGCCATGGCTGTCACAGGTAATTTAGAGGCGTGACGCGCGGGCCGCTTGTTAAGCATTTTCTAGCGGTGGACGGTGCATGCTTGGCTCCTTCGCAGGGAGGCGGGCTAGCGGTTCCGCGTGAAAGAAGAATGGGCGGCTGAGGGGACCCGAAAACCTCGGGCAATGTCTCGCCGACTCGCCGAAGCCGCAGCGGGCAGGAACGGGCGGGGCCCCCGACGGGGCTTCGGGCCCACCACAGCCTCAAGACTACCACTCGTCTGCTCTACTCTTCCTCCTCCTGCACAGATTGGCCCGCGAGCCCGCCTGTGACCTCCGTCTCCGTCTCAGTCTCCGTCTCAGCCATCTGGCTTGTCATGGACCCAGCAGCAACCACGCCCGTCTCCCCGAGGCTGTCTGCCGACAGCGGCGCCGCTCCGAAGGCTCCGTTGCAGCCTACACCTCCAGCACCGCTAGACCAGTCGCCCGCTCCCGTGAGGCCCGCAGAGCCCCAGGTTCCTACACCGGGCTCTTCCGACGCTGGCCAGCCCCTTAAACCTAATGCATGTATCAGCTGCCAGCGCCGCAAGGTTAAGTGCGACCGCCTAGAGCCTTGCTCCTCGTGCAAGCGCTACCGCGCTCATTGCGAGTTTCGCGACCCTGCCCCGCGCCGGAAGAGAAAGCTCAGTGATGAGGACCTTCACGCGAAGCTGGACCGCTATGAATCCATTCTCAACAGCTTCGGCGCGCGAGTTGATGCAAGGCCCGAAGCTGCGTCTGCCGAGAGGTCCGCGTCTGCCGTGCTGCCGCCCCCGGCCTCGGCCTTCACTCCTCTAAACGCCACTCGCCCGTCCTCATTGCACAATACTCCCTCCGCACCATCCCATGAGGCCCTTCCAGCACGGACCGCGCCTTCTGCACCCCCCGCTCCCGAGGAAAATGGCCGCCTTATCTTTGAGAAAGGCAGTTCCAGGTATCTAGAGAACAGTCTCTGGAAGGGTATATCCGATGAGTTCCAGAGACCGGGCGACATGCTGCGCCTCCACGCTCCCTCTGGCAACTCGACCACCAATATACCCACCGAAGCTCCCTCGCTCGTCGCCAGTGAGCTCCTGCTTGGACTCGTGCGGAACCCTTCTGGAAGCATGCGCAACCTCCATCCCCAACCACCGCATATTTTTCTTCTCTGGCAGGCTTTTCTCGACAATGTCAATCCGCTGGTGAAAATTCTGCATGCGCCTACCGTTCAGCGTCAAATACTCAAGGCAGCAACCAACTTGGATGCCATTGATCCAGGGACTGAGGCTCTGATGTTTGCAATTTATACCTTCGCCATCGTTTCATTGAGCCCGGAGGAATGCCAGTCGACTTTTGGTGAAAGTAAGAATGAGTTGCTCACCAAGTTCCACCACGGCACAAAGTTGGCCTTGCATCGTGCCGAGTTTCTGCGGTCGTCGCAGCTCATTGTCCTGCAGGCCTATATTCTGTACCTGGTGAGTAACTACTTGTGCCCTTGTACTCCATATGGAAGCCAATCGGCTAGATGCGGGGTAGTAGTGGTATGAGCTTCATCTAGTGGTACTGACTTTCGTTGCAGCTGGCTATGCGCCCCTACTTCGATATCCAAACGCTTTGGTCCCTTTCGGCGGTGGCTGTTCGCATGGGCCAAAGGATCGGACTCCATCAAGACGGAAGCAAGATGGGACTTCCGCTCTTCGACATTGAGATCCGCCGTCGGGTTTGGTGGCAGCTCATGCCGCTCGATATGCGCACTGCAGAGCTTGCAGGCGGCACCACTTCTCTGACTTCCAAGATTTGGGATGTCGAACTTCCACTGAACTGCAACGACAGCGACCTAGATCCAGATATGAAACAGCTTCCTGTCGAGCATAATGGTCCGACTGAGATGTTCTTTTGCAACATGCGCTACAATTTCGGCAGGTTCATGAAAAAGGCCAGTGCTGGTCAATACTTCGATATAAGGAGTTATCCCGAGGACTCGTCAAGCATTACCAGCTATAAGGTCGCACTGGCGGAGAAAGACAAGAAGCTTGACGAGCTCGAACAATTCCTGGACGAAAACTTCCTTAGGCACTGCGACCCCTCAGTACCGCTGCACTACCTCTCGGCTATCGTCGCGCGCTGCGCCCTCTGCGTGATGCGCTTGATTGCACACCACCCGCGCCGCTACTCGGATAAAGGCATGAGCCTGCCCAAGTCGGAGAAAGACTTCCTCTTCCGCACGGTGCTCAAGATCGTCGAGCTGGACAACCTCGTGCACGGCGACCCCAGCCTGCAGCGCTTCATGTGGCACATGGACGCCTTCTTCCAGTGGGAGGGCTTCATCTACCTGGTATCAGAGCTGCGTGTGCGCACGTCGCCGGTGGACCCGGACGTGGAGAAGGGCTGGTTCCACGTCAACAAAGTGCTCGAGAACCACCCGGACATCCTCGACATCCACCGCAACCCCTTGCACCTCGCCGTCGCCAGCCTCGCCGCCAAAGCCTGGGATGCTTACACCGCCGACGCCGTGCGTCAGAACAGGCCGCCGCCCGATCTACAGGATCTCAGGGCACTCGAGGTGCTCGTGTCCAAGGCGCGCGAGTTGCGCTCGTGCTCGCCGCCGGGGTCGCTGCCGCATGCGCATCAGCAGCAGCAGCAGCAGCAACCGTCAGGAGACAAGAAGTCAGCGGCAGGCGACCGCGCGTCGGAGGTGCAAAATGGCGTTGCAGGGGCTCAGAGCCAGGGGACGCCGGAGGGATGGATGCCGAACGGACTGGACGCAAGTCCGATGGATTGGGACATGTGGGATGATATGCTTGCCGAGTTTGGTTTGGGGATGGAGGCTTTCGGTGGGTATGGCGTCACGAACAAGTGAGACCGGGCGCCAGATGTCTGTAGATGATCTTGTCCAGTGAAGGTACATGATACGGATAGAGTAGGGTGTTGGAAGTGCCTTGATCTGGGGCAAGCGATGGAGCTTCTTGTTACGACGAAAGCTTCTCTGTAGATGTTCCATGGACGAAATTCACGATGTAATGGTTAGTATGTACGGAACCCACCTCCGTTGTATAGTCAAGTATTGAGAGAAAAGAGAGCTCTTATCTGATGCTTTTGCGCACCAACCAACAGAACTTTTACTTCCCTGTCAACTCCAATTGTCCGTGGTGATTATGCCCGCTGTGTCAAAACTTAGCGAACCAATCTCGGACAAAATGCAGTCCTTCTGATGCCGTAGAGTAACCATTTGAAGTGGAAGCACATTTCCCATTCGAACAGAGCAAGCAAAAAACGATCCTCGATGCTGGATATCTTACGAAGACAGGATCGTTGTCCCGACGCCCTTCAAGCCCAACTGCTTTTTTACACTTGGACCACAAAAAATACACAGACCCCTCTTGGAGCAGGTTTGCCATCCAAACTTTACTTCAGCAGCTTCCTCACGCTCGTCTCCATCCAGAGCTTTGCGTACTCGCGGTGCAGGAATTCGAACCACCAAGGCAAAGACGACTTAACCTTGCCGTCGGGTGTGGAGTTGAAGAAGAAGCTCTTCATGTGGAACGTCGCGAACTTGTCGTCCTTGTTCACCTCCATCGAGAAGATACCGTCCGACGGTCTGGGTCCGGCGTTCAGCGGGGAGTCACCACAACGGACAGCCACCTACAAACGGAGCATCCTCCGGTTAGCCACGACCATTGTTTTACATGCACAAGAACGCATTGAGTGGGGGTGTGTAAAGAAAAAGGGAATTCAATTCCTCACCTTCCCCGGCGCCCGTTCCACCACCTCGAAATGATCCGCAATCTTGGTGCCGACCTTGTAGTCGCTGCGGGCCAGCTCGTGCCTGTCCCAGAGGTGGTCATCGCGGCCCTCGAGGGCGCGGTACTTCTTCTCGAGGAAGCGGCGCTGGTAGGCGAAGCCGAGGCCGGACCAGACGCCGGCGCAGAAGCCGCGGGTGAGGGCCTCGAGGTCGTCCGTCTTGAGCTCGCTCAGCGGCACGCGGCGCACTGCGTGGTCGACGCACACGGGCGGGTGGTCGCTCGGGTTGCGCTGCTTCAGCAGCGGCGCCCACGACACCCACGCCGGCGACGTCGGCGAGAAGGGCACGAAGTGCGTGTCGCGCGTGTACAGCTTCCAGCCGCCTGCGACGGCTGCGGCGCCCGCGGCGGTCGTGGTGAGGAGCGATTTGAGGATCGCCATTGGTGGTGGTGGCGTGTTGCTGGTTTCGTTTCGATCAATTGAGCTTCCAACGAGGGGCAATTGATGGCCACAGGCTCGAATGATTGAGGGCGGGAGGAATTGGACGGAAGAGAAGCAGTGTTTGGGGGATGATGGCGGGATGGGAAGGTGGAGTGGAGCAGGGCAAGCTCGCGTGCTGGCGGCGAACCGGGTGATGTCGTGTGTCAGCAAACCTCAAACTACGTACCCTCGGATCGTCGGCCGCGTTCGGGTTTCCGAGAAAGCAAGCTGCGAGGGAGCTTGGGCCTGCCATCGTCAGTTCAACGACCCCGCCCTTGTTTGCTCGGTCGGCCCGCTTGGCGTTGGCGTTTTTTGGCGGCAACGGCAACGGCATGCGGCACGGGCCAGGAACACGGAACACGCGACTGGACGACGACAACGCGTCTTGCGGACTGTCTGCCTGCTCCGGGCTCGCTCAATTGCTCGTCACGACGAATTGCACGAATACAGTTACATCAGCTTCGAAGGTCAGTTCACGGCGTGCCGACAGCCTGTGCTAGTTCCGCAGCACACCGATTTACGAGAGAGCCATGGCCCGACTCCACCGCCAGTCAGAACACCTGTCTCTCCCTCCGCGCTCTCCGCTGTGAGCCTAAAATCGCCCACGCCGCCCCAGAAGAGCGATGACTGCAGAAGATGGCTTCCGATACTCGTCCCTGAATCCGCGGCACAACGAGATCCGCCTGATCAAGCTGCAACCAGTGCCCAAGTCGACCGATGGAGCCGGCTACCTCCCCATCATCAGCTGCACGCTGCGGACCGCCAGCCTCGAAGATGAGCTGGACTACTGCGCCCTATCGTACGTCTGGGGCGACCCAAGCACCACGCGGCCGATCCTAATCGACGGCAAAGCGTTTCACGTCACGGTCAACCTGGAGGCGGCGCTGCGGCAGCTGGCCGAGGAGCTGCGGCAACGCCGCCAGAGCCCTACCTGGCTATGGGTCGACTCGATCTGCATCAATCAGTGTGACACTACGGAGCGAACGCATCAGGTGTGCCAGATGGACCAGATCTACCGGGGCGCGGCGCGCGTCGTTGTCTGGCTGGGGCCCAGCACGCCCGACAGCGATGCCGCCATAGCCACGCTCGAAACCGTCTACTCGATCGCGCATACGTCGCGCACCAAGCACTGGGTGCGCTCATGGCCGCTGTTCCAGTTCCAGGAGACGCCGCGGCCTGAGACGTCGGCGCACCGCATTCAAGCGGCCTTGGACGAGGTACTGGCACTGCTGCGTGCCGACGGCTGCCGCGCTTTGGATGCCGTGTCAGCACTTTTTGCCCGGGACTGGTTCCGCCGTGTGTGGGTGCTGCAGGAGGTCGCGTTGGCCAAAGACGCGACGCTTCTGTGTGGCGACGCCCGTATCGACTGGCGCCGCTTCTACACGGCCTTCTGGATGCTGTGCGGCCTGCGCGACTACCTCAATGCCGTCATTGTCACGCCGCGGAGACCGTCCACTCCCTCTGAGTACATGGTCACTGCGGCTTTCCTCGACGCGAAGCTCCAGAATGTCGCATGCGCCGCCTTCAGTTGGGTGCTTGCCGGCACCGATACTCCCCTCCGCCAATTCCTGTATTTCCTGGGCGGGAATGCGGACGGCTCCCGCCTGCTGGCCTCGGACCCTCGCGACTACTGCTTCGCCCTGCTCGGCCTAGCTAACGATGCCTACGAATTGAAGGTGCGCGCCGATTATGACAAATCGTGGCGAGACGTGCGCATGCATCTGGCCAAGGCATGCCTCAAACACTATGGTCTTGAGGCGTTGTCACACTGCAACATCACCGCTTCGACATCGCAGAGCGACGAGGCAACGGAAAGCGCGAATACTCCTTCCTGGGTCCCCGACTGGGCGTCACCGCACCTGCCCAAGCCTCTGACCGTCTACTCGCATCTCAACGTGCGAGGGGGCGGCGCCGGCCGCGCGTACAAGGCGTCTGGGGGCCTGCGGCAGAGCATTGAGGACTCGTCATTCAACGCGCAGGGCGGGCTGAAGCTGTGGGCCATCCGTGTCGATGCAGTCGAGCGCATCGGCGACAAGTTCTCAGTCGGAGAAGCCAGCTACAGGGACGGTGAGAACTTTGACTCCCTCGCTACCTGGCTGGAGGCGCTGTCGGTCGTCTTGCCCGGTCCCACTGAGGTCTATGACACTCCAGAGAAAGTTGTCGAGGCGCTATGGAGGACACCGATCGCAGATCGGGCGTTCGTGCATAATTATGAGACGATACGCGCGCAGGAGGATCTGAAGACGGGGTATATGGATTTGCTTAGAGGAGCGAGAAGTCGCGAGGCTATCAGGTACGCCGGAATCGCGCAGTATAAGCTCAACAAGAGGAAGCCGTTCAGGACGTCGACGGGCTTTATTGGAATTGGACCCGAAGAGGTTGCCGAAGGGGATTGCTTGTGGATCCCCTTAGGCGCTCACGTTCCGTTCGCCCTACGACAATCAGAAGATGGACGTTGGGTTGTCGTTGGCGAGGCATATGTCCATGGAATTATGGACGGGGAGCTTACGGAACAAGAGAGCGTGGAGGTTAAGCAAATCCAGCTAATATGAGATGCCTCATTTCTGACGTTTCCCACCGCGATTAGATGCATTGTCATGTGTCAAATAATCTATTGATTTTACGTGAAGGTCATCTCCAGCACGGTGCTGCATGTCGAATTAAGCAGCGGACGCACCACGTTTGCATTAGCGTTTTAACGGAACTCGGAAGTGAGATAGCCGTCTACAGGCATGACTGAATCAGTCATACTGAATCAGTTACCAGTTACCAGATTCGGGAACAAACTGATTTTATTCAACGTCGCATTCTATCTGTGCCCCGCATACCTGACATCATACGGCTTTACTGTCCTAACTCCGTTCAATCTCCGGCGAAGCTACCCCTCCTTCGCAGCTTCCTGAAACCACCACCTCCGCCTTTATTTATTTTCCTGCTTGGCGGATTGTGTCTTAAATACCGAGCACGCCATCGATTCCTCCTCAGCAATCAAGCATTGAACAGAAAAGCAGCAGCAGCAAAATGTCACCCACCTCCGTCTTCGCAGCCAACAACACGGCCCTCATCACGGGTGGCGCGAGCGGGATCGGCCTTGCCGTTGCCCAGCTCTGCCTCAAGCACAGCATGCGTGTCGCCATCGCCGACTGGAACACCGACACTCTCGCAAAGGCAGAAGAGATCCTGGGACAGGGCAAGGTCGACACGTACCAAACGGACGTCTCGAAGCCGGAGGCGTGGGCCAAGCTGAAGAGCAGCGTGCTCGAGAAGTTTGGCGGAAATGTGGATTTCTTGATGTTGAACGCGGGTGTGGGGATGAAGGGAACTTGGGGGGATGCGGAGTACTTCGAGAAGGTGTGTGCCAACAACCAAATTTCACTATCTCCTTCCGAAAGGAGAAAAGAAAAACATCGCTGAGCTAACACCACCCCCAGACCCTCGCAACCAACCTCTTCGGCGTCGTCAACGGCCTCAACGCCTTCGTCCCCGCCATCCGCTCCGCCGCCGCCGCCAACAAGCCCTCCGCCATCGTCATCACCGGCAGCAAGCAGGGCATCACCAACCCGCCGGGAAACCCCGCATACAACGCATCCAAAGCCGCCGTCAAAACGCTCGCCGAGCACCTCGCCTACGACCTGCGCACCGAGGCGCCTTCGACGTCGGTCCACCTGCTCGTCCCCGGCTGGACCTTCACCGGCCTCAGCGGCGGCGGGCCCGGCAGCGCCAAGGAGAAGCCGGCCGGCGCGTGGTCGTCGGAGCAGGTCGCCGCGTACATGTACGAGAAGATGGGCGAGAATAAGTTTTACATCATCTGCCCGGATAATGATGTTAGTGAGGAGACGGATAAGAAGAGGATGCTGTGGAGTGTGGGGGATGTGGTGAATGGCCGGCCGCCGCTGACGAGGTGGAGGGAGGAGTGGAAGGGGGAGGCGGAGAAGTGGATGAGTGAGCAGAAGGTCTGAGAGAGTGAGGTGGAGTTGGAGTATTTTGTTTGGGGCTGTGGGATCAGAGAGGGAAGGAATGTTTCGGCAGCATCCTGCGTAGACTTACAGTATAGTCGATATGATGGCCTCTTTGAGGATGTGTGGCTTAAAACTCAGAATTCCAAATTACAAATCTTCAAGTAAGTTTCCACGATCCAGGTATTTTTCTTTCTTGCGAGTATGCTCGCCACGGCTGCTAGCTAAAGGATAGTTGGCATACATTAGGTAATCCAAACAAATGGAACCATTGTTGCTCATTGATAATAGCTACAAATCATGCAAATTGGTCTTGTCCTACTGACACCGCTCATGCACGCAGCGCTGCAAGTCCGCGTGTACACGGGATGGAAGACCATGCTATCCTATGCGGTCAGCTGCAGCCAAGCAAGATTGCACATCTACGACTGATCACACAGACGGACAGATAAGCCTCACTGAAGATCACCAAAGGCACTGAATATTGGGGCTAGCTTGCAGTCAGCGTCATCTGGGCAAGTGCATGTCACATCTCACTCCAGCCGTGTGCGCTGGCCTTGCAGCGTGGGGGCTCAAACGAAAGCGGAGAGCACTCAGCCTCACTTCCGACAAGGCAGAGCATTGAGTCACGCTAACAGTTACTTAATATTCGATTTTATAGCGCATAAAATCTTTACTGATCGATATTGAGCACGGATAAATAGTAATTGTTGGAACAACTTCCAAGCTTTCCAAGCAGATGGATTATCTACCTCTCTCTCAATCCCTGGAGTGAACCTCTGGATATTCTGTTGTTCGAACAAGAATTTTCCGACGGAGAAAGAGATTTTTGTGGTTATACAGAGCGCCAGAACTGAGGCAAACGGACCCTCAAACGGAACGGACGCTTCTTCTGAGATCTTCCATTTCCAGAACGCCCTGCCTGTCTCCGTCCACGCAATCAACATCCAGCATATCCTCAGCCTGGATAGAGAAGCCAAATTGAGGGTCTCCAATGTTCATGCTCTCTCCGGGACATGTCAGCAGTAGCTTCATGGTGGCGGAATTCCTCTCAACAGCCGGCTTCAGGAGCTTGTACAATTTCCTCAGAAAGTAAATCGTATCGCTGGAGTCACCTGAATCATCCATAGCTTCGTAGAGAGAGATCCCGTCGATGACGCAGTAGAATATCTTGTCCTTCGGCAGCTGCTGCACAATCGTTCCAAAGGCTTTGCTCAAAGCTCGGAGGTCGAGTCGACCGAGCTTTTTGCGGTTGATCTCAACGCAGGAATAGTCGAGGTCAAACTTTTTGCGCTTTGACTGGTGGACGATCTGCCCGATCAAACTTGCCAGCATCCCTGGGAAGCTGGCTTTCTCATCTTGGTCATAGTCGGAATGGAGGCCACAGAAATAGCTGGCAACGATGGCATCTTTGGCGATTCTGAAGAGCGAGACGAGCTCAGCGCAAACAAGGGACAGAGGGGAAAGTTGCTCCAACGCATCGGATCGGTGGCCGTTGATAAGTAGATCCCGCGATTCTGGTAGAGTCAGCCATAGTCGAAGTTCGTCAGATTGTATGACCCATGACGCCTCGTCTTGAGCTCGAAGATCAAGGGTGGACTGGAGTTCTTGACAGCTCTCCAGATCATCTTTGATTGTCTCTCGATCAAAATCGAGAATTTTTAGTACCTCCTTACGATTCATACCGGCCTGGGTGGGCTGCTCCTTTGAGGCGTAGGAACCCTCGAGTATGTGAAAGCTGGCTGCTCCACTCTCGATTTCCTGCACCCGTGCTTTTGAGAATTAGTCAATATGACATCTGAAGAGCGATTCCAGAGGTATGTACCTTGTCCGAGTCGTGGATTGAAGAGCGAGCTGCTCTCCAAAAGCGCCTGAAACCCCTTTCCCATATCATTCAGTTTCATAATTCCTTCACTGAACATCTGCTTTAGGGCCACGGTATCTTCTTCTCCGGCCTTTACTCTCGAGACAAGTTTCCTTGTTTCTCCCAGTACTTCGTTGATTCGCTCATGCTCAAGGAGCTGGGCCTCCTTTTGGATATTTTCAGCCAGACGTTCTACATACCGCTTGCTCTTTTGTAGCTTGTCCTCGTACGAGTCACCCTGCGCAATGGACTTGAATGCCCTCCCTATCGTATTTAGTATCACAATCGAATGTAGGCGTGTTTCAACTCACGTGCTGAACCTTCGTTGAAGTATACCATGATCTGACGGAATAGAACCAGAATCGATCTGCAAAGCTCAGCAGACTTTATTTCCAATTGATCTGATTTGTTGATCTCATAGATCCGAAGGTAGGCTCCCGTTTGCCTAATGTACTCCGGGACATCCTGCATGGCCTCGAAAATGCATTCTCGCACTTCACTTGACTTGCTAGCCGCCTGAACAACACTTATTAGTATAGCTCCGCATCGATGGAGTTCCTCAAAAGCATACCGTTGCTAATATCGAAAATACTCCGGCAATCGTGCCACCGTAGTCTCCAGTCGGAAGCAGACTGCACCAATGCCCCATCTTAGGACCGGCGTCTCTGATTCTGTGTAAGGCCTTCTTGATCTTGCCTTTGACGCCGCTTGTCATTGGTTCCTTCTCGTAGAGTGTCGCAGCGGCTTGCACTTGGCGCATCATAGCCGACCAATCCGTCATACGGACGTCGCTCTTTTCCGGTTTCTTCAGCGTTTTGACTTGATATTTTTCGATGGCTTCCGCCAGGGCTTCCATCTCGGCCGTTGCCTCTGCCCATATTTGCTTCCTGTTTGGATCAGAATTCGGGACTCACAGACAGGAGCGAGTCGAGGGTGCATACTTTCTTTCTTTTGGTGCATCATCTCCGATTCCCACCCACAATTGCTGACCAGAGTCATGCTGAATAATTTCGCCAAGCATGGTTCTATTCTCGATGAAGGACACAGCTTGGTCTTTGTTCCGCATGTCCTGCGGAATTCTCTCCATCTTTACCGGTGGGGCAAGGAACTATGATGTCGGATAACGGACGATCGCGCGTGGCCAGTCTCTATTGTGGGTTTTACTATTTGAGCAAGAAAAATGAGGAAGCGCCAGGTGGAGAAAATGGAGGCCTGCTGCCTAGCTGCAGTGATGACAGGCTGAAAAGAGGACCAGCAGTAGCTTTGGGCGGTCGGTAGGCGCTAGCTCCATCCAATCTCATTCCCCTTAGAATATTTTCTTTTCCATGCCACACATCTTCTGCGTCGTAAAGTGACATTTTTGACCAATGTGATGTCCTGTGGACGTGCGAAGGCGCTATTATGGGGTGGGGGCGGTTCGAAAGCATTGGATCATCCACCTCTGAGGCTGCATTGTCGTGCTTCAGCCTTGTCGCTGCTGCGGGGTTTGCAGCACCACCTCGTTACATGATTCCAGATGTAGACCAATGACCGATGCATGCAGTGTAAGCGCTGAGCGATTTTTCTTCTTTTAGACGGGGATGTGAGGCTAATCCGGATGCAACATTCAGGAGTAATCAAGATAATGCCTGGGCTGCCCCGAAGATAAAGTTCAAATGGGCAGTCTTGTCTTGCGTCGCAGCAACCCTACACACCCGCATCATTGAATAGCGGAACGCTCGGACCAACAACATGCCTTCCAGTGCAGCTTCTGAGGCTGGCGAAGAAACAGCAAGCGGTGCTATGCCCACAGATCCAGGCCTTGATTCTCCACCCAACGAGCCACACATTGACAGAGAGGTGCCAAATAGCCCAGAGAATGAATCAAACAAGTCACCAGCAGCGTCTGTGGCATCTACCAGGTCTGAAACAGAAACCCAATCGTCCTCTGGTTCCGAGTCTGAGTCCGACATGGGATATAACTATGACGAGTTTTCTTTCCTCTTCAACGCGGCGCCTCCACCACCCCCTCCACAAGAAGTGAACAGAAGGCTGGGAAGGGCAAGGGCCAAGCGCCCGGTGCGCTATGTGCAAACCGCCATCTCACAACATATTGACGACCATGGTACTCTTCTCAAGAATCTTAGCGACCGTATCGGTATTCTAGAGTACGAAATCGAGAAAATAGGACAGACGCCGAGAGGGCTCCCGCCGCCGCCCCCCTTGAACCTGCCACCAGTGTACCCGATGATTGAGTATGGAAACCTCCAATGGTTCAATAGGCGCATCTACCAAAGATTCAACCCCGAGTTCTCTCTCGAAGTTCACTTGGCCACTGACACCAACGGGCTTTGTTCATTTTTTGCTAATCATCAAGGCGTCTACTCTGGCACGGAGGAGTTCGGACCGGTACCAACCTTGGAGGGAACAAACCTTCTACCCGACAGAATTCGGATCGCATCCTTCCGGCTCATGAAATGCCTTAGTGAAATCAACAACGAGATATCTCCGATTGGGGGAAATCTCGTCTTCGTTCCTCCGTTCAAGACATTTGTTACATACGAAAATGGGATCAGGGCAATGGCCAAGAACACCGAGGTCGAAGTTGATTCTATGCGCCAGAGAGAACTACTCAGAAGTCAGCAGAAAACTTCGATCTTTGAAGAAGACAAGAAGGGCAGCTGCGGGGTGCCAAAAGACAATGACTCTCATCCAGCCAACCCTTCTGGCTCTGCTGACCTCGACTCCGAGCAAAATTCAGTAGAGTTTGAGTATCTGCAGTCTAAATGCGAAGACCTGCGACTCCTGGTGCAATTCTTAGATGGGTCCTTTAAACCAATACTCAACCTTTACCACTCCATCAAGGCAGGGGCCATCACTCAGATCCCATTCGACTACCTATGGTATCTCTTCGATCACGGACAAGAAGTAGTTCAGCAGGGGAGACACCCTCAAGTTTCTCGGGTTCTTCGCTTCACAGGAGGCCGGAACACGATCACCGCCGTGGAGTCGACCGGAGTTCCTAACTTCGCCCCTGTGGTGGAATTTACAGAAAAAGTGAGACAGTCGATCACTAAAAGCGCATTTCACATTGACTGCTACTGCTGGGAATTCGACGGAGAGGGATTCAAGCCGGTGGTGGGAACAATTCATATTAAGCCCTACGCTGGTTTTAGGGATATCACATCTCTCCCGGTATACCCTTTGGCATTTCACGAAAGGGGTGATATGATAAGACAGCAACTGATTGAAAGAGGGGATAAATTCTTGAGTCTCGCCAAGAAAAACGAAGTTGTCCATCGTCATTACACTGGCTTGACTATTGAGAGTAATTGCACCAACGCAGAAGAGGTTTGTTTCCCATCATGAACGAAAAATTATACATGGAAGAGCGCATTTGAGACTTATTCGAACGACGTAGATCGACTCCCGCATCATCATCGACCAGCGATCAGCGATCCTGGAGAAGCCAACATGGAAGCCACCAGAGTACACATCTGTGCGCACGAACTACGATACTCGTGAAATGTACACGGTAATGAGAGTCAGTGACGACGTGATGGTCCTCGATCAGAAAGGAGATCATGCGGAAGCTGAGCGATGGTTCTCGGAGCGGAAACACATCCTGGAGTCGTCCGAGGACCTGGAAGCGCCTCCTGATGAAGACAAAATCCTGTTGCCCTGTTACTTGTATGGATTCGTTCTCCGGTCTCGTAAATGGGGTAAGTCAAGTTTTAAATTCGAACCAACCCGGTGTGAAAATTGCTGATCCTGTCGACAGCCAAATTCAGCATAGAGCTGATTAACGATGTTGAAGAAAAAAACTCATTCGACGACCTCGTATTGTAAGATTATCTTTGTCGCCACTCGAGACACGATGTAACGTCGTTGCTAATGCAAATTTTTGCGAACAGGCAGGAGGGACATGCGCGTACCATCAAGGCACTTGTGGAAAACCACAACCGCGGATCAGGCAAAGACAAAGAAGATGGGCACATAGAAGTCTCGATGGACCTTGTCAGAGGCAAAGGTCGCCACAATATCCCCTCAAATTTGAATGAACCTTTACTGACCACCTTTGCAGGGAAAGGAGTGATCATCCTTTTACATGGAGAACCGGGTGTGGGGAAGACCTCGACTGCAGAGTGCATTGCGGACTACACTTCGCGCCCACTGTATCCGATAACATGTGGCGACATCGGCGAGACTGCCGATACAGTAGAAGAGAATCTCGAGAAAACGTTCCAGCTAGCGCATAAGTGGGGTTGCGTGCTGCTTCTTGATGAGGCTGAGTGCGTCCACCCTTTCCGCAGGCACCCTTTTCATACATCATACTAAAACATTAGTATAGTGTATTCCTGCAAGAGCGTAACCGGGAGGATCTGCGGCGCAACGCGGTCGTCTCAGTCTTCCTGCGAGTACTCGAGTACTATTCCGGGATCCTCTTCTTGACGACCAACCGGGTTGGTATCATCGATCAGGCCTTCCGCAGCCGCATTCACCTCAGCCTCTTCTACCCAGCGCTCGACAAGAACGCGACGCTGACTATCTGGAAGATGCACATCGACACGGCCAAGCGACGCTTCAAGGAGCGCGGTCAAGTGCTCGAGGTTGACAAGAAGCAGGTCCTAAAGTTCGCCAAAGAGCAGTTCAAGAAGATGAAGGCCAATAACATAAACACCTGGAATGGAAGGTCAGCAACTCTTTTCCTGCTCGGATTGATTTTTTTCTGATGAAGTTTCATGATACGCAGACAAATCCGCAATGCCTTCCAAACCGCCATCGCACTCGCCGAGTACCGCGCGCAAGGAAAGGGAGACATCCATCACCAGAAAAAGAAAGGCAAGAAGACGACCAAACTCACCGTCGACGAGTTCGAAATCGTCCAGCAGACGTCTGACTCTTTCGATGAGTACCTCCGGCTTACGCAAATGGCGACGCAGTCCACACAAGCGCGCATGAATAAGACACGGAGGGATGACTTCAATGCGATGGAACAGGATGCGGGATCCAGAAAGGCCAAGTCTGCGCTTGCAAAGCCGAAGGGCAGGTTTGAGAGGAAGAAAATGAAGGTGGAGCCCGATTCGGACAGCACCATTACTTCTGATAGCTCAGAGGAAGAGGATGAGGAGGAAGAGAGCTCTGAAGATGACGGCAGTCAGAGTGATAGCGATGCCGTGTCAGAACAACAAAAGAGCGATGACAGCGACGAAGATGTTAAGGAGATTGTAAGCAAGAAGGCAAAAGGCAAAAAGAGTATCTCTGGAAAGAAAGGTGAAGGTGCTGCTGCCAAATCGGAGAAGACAAAGACCAAGAAGAAGGAATCGAAGAAGAGAGTTGAAGACAGCGATGAAGAAGATGAGACAGAGGCAAAGGTGGAAAAGAAGCGCGGCAAAAAGTGATATAGGGGAGAGCAACACAGGGCCAATAACGATTCTTGACATGACGTACATAGGACTATTGCAGCATAAAACTTGCGTGAACTGGTTACAGAGCGGTACTAAAGCCGATGGCTAGCGTGAAGAATAGCATTAAGTATGCCCGAGTTACTTTTCTTTTAACGAAAAAAAAAAACATACGTGGGTATTTGAAGCTATCGTCCAGATGTAAATGTCAAATTAATAATTATACATTCACGTCCGGACGATAGCTTCAACTCCCCATGGAATGAACGAAAAATAAATTCACGCTAACCGCCAGCGACGATACCCCCGGTAATCAGAAGATTTGGAGCTCCTGTCCAAAAGTTACAATATATTTTTTCAGCGCCAATGTCCCCAGCACCACTTCAATATTTACGAGCCAGTAATCACTGTAATCCACTTTTTTCACCTGTACAACCCTCACAACAACACCTCATCAAATACACAGACCGACACTCAACAATGCAATTAACTTAGCAAACAGGCCCAACACCTATCACGCATCCGCGCCCCAATACTCCTTCAACTCATCCGCCCGCCACTTCGTCGCCCACCCACTCTCATTCTCAATCCTCGCCAACACATTCAAAATCGCCCTATGCTCGCTAGGATGGCTCATCAACTTCCCGGCAACCCATAGCGGCTGCAAGCCATTAATCCAGGCACCATGGTGGCTATTGCTCGCAGCGATGCCGCAAATCTGGCGGGCGTGCCAGATCAGACTCTTGGCGCTTTTCTTGCTCAGCCGCACCTCCTTCGGCTTCTCCTGCAGCAGGCGGATGGCGCAGAAATGGTACAGCTGGTTCCCGTTGGTGGCGGGCGGGTTGCCGTACAGGATCTTGGGGAAGGGGAAGTCGTAGTCGTCGAACGAGGCCGGGTACGAGAGCAGGGGTTGCATTTCGACGGGGCGAGAGTTGTACCAGTCCTCGACGAGGTCCCACAGTGCCTTCCAGCGCGCGACGTACTCGGCGCGGGCTTCCGGGTTGGAGACGGTGTCGCCGCGGCCGTTGATGACGTTGACTACCGAGGCGGATAGGAAGACGGCGTAGTTTGCGTACGCGTCGAAGCCTTTGCACTCGTTCTTGAAGAGGTTTACGGCGGTTGACATGGGAACGTGGGAGGAAAGCCAACGATCCAGGGGAACTTTGGTGCAGCTATCTGAGAGATAGCCACCCCACACGTCCATGCGCGCGAAACACCAGAAGAGTGCTTGATTTACACCACCAGAAACACCGGTAATGTTAGCAGCCTGGAGAAGAATGGCACAACCATCGAGATGCCGACCCCAATCCTTTGGTGATACAATGATCATTTCCAGAACACACAGTAAGACGCTTGATGCAATCACCTCGGTGCTCATGGTCTCAAGCTCTGGAACCAGGTTCTGGATCGCCTCTTGATACAGTCCAAGACTCTCCGTGTATGGTCGAGACGGATCTTTTCTTTCTTGCTGTCGGGCGGAGAGGGCCAAAGCTGAATATCGCAGGTGAGGGCAAGTCTTTGCCATGACGGGGATGGAGAATTGGAAATGCCGCTGGTTATCAAACTTGTCAAGCCAGGGAGCAACCTCGTTAAAGTAATTCTGCCAAAGCTCAATTTCCCGCTGTTCCTTCAAAGTCTTCGTGGGTTGGGGGTGGGTCATTGACTCCAGCCTTGCTGTGGCACGGTCAACAGTGTCCGGATCATGACCTGAAATGCCATCGTGAGATCCGCCCATACCAAATTCTGGAGTCCCATGCCTAGTGAGCCCGCTGTTACGAGCAGTCTCAATGATATGACTATGCAGGTTCTGCTGTAGGTCCTTGTAGGCATGACTTGGATAGTAGAGGCCATAAGATGGCGAGTCAGCCAAGACGGGATCATTTGAAAAAGCAGAGGATATCTCTGCATTCATATCTTGAGATATCCAAGGCCCCTCGTGGTCTGCCATTCCTAGTTCGTGCGGAGCATGTTGGGTAGGTTGGGATGTCAAGAAGTCCAGGGCGGCCAGCTCTCCTGCAGAAAGCGTCAAAGCTGGCGCTTCATGTTCAAGGCTGTACCGATGGGTACTTCCAGGTGGCGCGGAGGTGGGCGTCGGTAGCCTAGAGCGAACGGTCGAGAAGGTCGAGGATGAGCTGGTCCGGTTCAAGTGAGGGTGAGGTGTCAAGACCCCGTCTGTGCGCTGCTGACCCTTTCCCATAACCCCATTTCCACTCGTGTGGGGCTGACGGCCGCGGTCGCTAGCCTCTACCTGAGTGTTCTCGGTGGCTCCACGGGAGCTGTACGATGGTATACGATTTTGTGAGTCGGAGCCATTCGGTACGGCAGGGGCCTGGAATTTTGGAGTGGATACTGGAATATTGTGGTGTTGAAGGGGGGATTGGGCGTCGCTCAGGGACCTGGCTTGTTCAGATGAGGCTGAGGAAAAAGCTCTGGCCGACTGGACGGGAGCAGGTTCTTCATTGTGCCGCCAGGGCCAAGTCTCACGGGGCTCGCTCCCCAGCGGTGTTATAGATGGGGTATCTTGAAAATCGTCGGCCGAAGCATCATCCTCCCGGCACGAACGCATGACGGAAGAAGTAACGTCGATAATCTGTGGGGCGTGAGTGCGACGGCTTCTCAGTCAGAGCCGAGCTTCGAGGCGTACAGTGAAGTCGGTATGGCGCTGCTGGCTATGGCGGCCAATCTCGCGCATGGAGGGGTGCTCGCTGGAGAGGCCATTGTGGCGGAAAATAACACCGGTATCCCACTCGCAGGTCTCGCCGTGCTTCTGGCATTTTGTGCAGGTTGGATGGACCTCGTCACCTAAGCTCGAAGACCGAAGTCAGCTTCCAATGAGCAAGGATTGAAAGCTCGGCAGTGGACTTGCATTTCTTGCGCTTGCGGCGGCAATTCAAGCAGCCGTGGCGACCGCGCTTCCTTTTGAGAGAGGTGTCGGGCGGAGGTTGGACCGAGTCGCGGGCAGGCGCAGGCGGGTGCTGGTTGGCAGGGTTGGTCGCGCGGGCGGACGAGGGCGTCAGTTGGTCCTGGGTGGCTGGCGGCGACATGACCAGCAGATGCTGAAGCAGCTTGTGCGACTTGCAGGTGCGGGGGCCTCCATTGAGATGCAGCAGACAGGTGCTTGGGTGGTGGCTGCAAAAGCCGTGGGGTTTAGGGCTGTAGCCTCCCCACAGGCTCGGGGAAGTGCGATCTCCGGAACACCCCAACGTCTGGCCCGCAGCTCATCACGCCTCCAGACACGCCGCCGATCTCATCGTTTCTCTTCGGCCAATAATTAGCCGACCGCGACAACATCCACGCACGCGCTCTTGCGCTTATGCGGCTCTCGCGCGAGCCGCCTTAAACCTGCGCCTGACTCAGCCCAATTTCACCACCGTTGCCAGCCTCTTATTCCCGCGTGCAGCAAAGAAGTCTAACATTTTTTTTGGTCTACTAGGACATATGCTAGCTCTAACGCGCCTCCCGATGACTGTTTGCCTGACGCCGTCCAGAAATGCCAAAATTATCGTCCAAGATTTCACCGCTCCCCTGCGGACGTGCGCTCATGCGGAGGCGCAGTGACCGCCGTCGATGCGCAGGTCCGAGCCCGTCTGCCATGCGCTGCCATCAGCCAGCAGGAAGATGGCACCCGCCTTGAAGTCCTCGGGTGCGCCCAGGCGGCCCAGCGCCGCTCCCCTCATCCATGTCTCCTCCACCTCGGGCTTCTCGACCAACAGAGCGTCGGTCATTGCCGTGCGGATGTAGCCGGGCGATAGCGAGTTGACGCGGATCCCGTACGTGCCCCATTCCACAGCCAGCGACCGGGTCATCTGGTGGACGGCCGCCTTAGACGAGTTGTATGCCGAGCAGTGCAGTCCCTGCGCTACGTTAGTCTCTTGTCGGCAAGTCTCAGGATCCGCGTGGCGGCGTTCGAATGCGGAAGACGCAAGCGCACTTACCCTGTTCATGATCTGTCCGGACATGGAGGCGATGAAGACGATGCTGCCGCCCTTTCCGCCATCTCTCAGCACCCTTGCCACGTGCTTGGCCGTGGTGAAGTTGCCAACGACGTTGACTTCCATCATGCGCCTGTAGCCGTCGACCGGGTAGTCGATAGCGTCCTTCATCTGCTGGATACCCGCACACGAGATCAGGCCCTTGATTGGGTTCCCTCTGGCGGTGGCCTCCTCCGCGGCCGCCTGGATGACGGCCTCGACTTCCGCCTCGTTTGTGATGTCGCACTTCTTGTAGCTTGCGTGCTGGGGGGTGGACGAGAGCTTGGTGATCTTGGTGATGTTCGCCCATTCATCGGCGCTCGGCTCGGGAAGAATGTCAAGGCAAACAACGTCGCCACCAGCCTCAAGCACGGCAGTGGCAAGCGTGATACCGAGACCTCGCGCTCCTCCCGTCACCACGATGGTCCTTCCATGCAGACCGAACAGCTTGTTGACTGGTGCCTGAGCCGCAGGCGTCATGCTCGACTCGGGAATCTCGGCCGCAAGGGCAGTGTCGGACACGATCGCGGGCGCCATGGTCAAGAAATAGAGTGTGATGGGAGGCGGTTTGGTCGGGGAGGCGAGGCGGCAGGTAGAGGAGTGGTTCAATGGCGGAGGGAACGCAAGACTTAGCAAAGGCTCCTCGTGAAGGCGGGCGGTTCTCTTAAAAGCTCTGGACCTTGAGCAGCGTCCTACATTACCGCATCAGGGCGTGGGGAAGGGTCAAAGTACTTTTGGCTCGAGAATTGAGGGGCAGTTTCCCAGAGAGGAAAGCGCATGCTTCTGCCGCTGACTATGCAGTCGCTCCCTCTGGGGCCCCAATCTCCCACTACAGCGCCCCCGGATTACTCTCGGGCCTGAATTGCGTAATACAAGGCATCTCTGGAACGGTCAGCCGGTATCGCAGTCCGTCTCCAGCGACTATCAACGCTATGGTTGCGCCTTGAGGAGAATTCCGAGAGGACTGAGAATGGTAGCGCTTCCAGATACCGCATTCGGACGCACAATGGGGTCGGCAGATCCAACCGCCAGCGCACGCTAGCCTCACGGCGCTCTGACTTGCCGCAACCCATGTGGGAAAGCTCGGCGCGCCCCAGCGGGGCCAATCCACCGCCGCGTCGCGTGTCGGAATACGACGTACGCCAAGCCCGGGGTTCGGCCACAGAGGCTGCTGAAGCTGGGGATCCCTCCGCCTCGACTCCACAGCGGCCGCTGCTTTCCCCGGATAGATCTCCTGATGCGGACAAACTTCACCACCCCGGCCCGACTCATCAGTCAAGGCCCGCCAGAGATGGCGCATCCAACAAAGACAAAATTCCTGTAGTAGCAGCGTCCGCGTCATGCTCAGCTCATGTCGCCGCGTTGACAGGTACCAGAAGTCAATAGACAGCGGTAACACGGCCCTGGGCCACGCAATTTGCCATGCTTAACGATGCGGCGAACGGACGTAAGGGTCGAGCCGCGCCGCAGGGCAGCAGCAAAACCGGCCCAACGAAGGCACCACGGCTGCAAGGCTTGCAAACGGCGCCCGCCTCGGCTCGCGACCAATCCGCCGCAGGTCCCTCCACAATTCGGTCATCGTGGAGCCGGGTATCAGGCAAGGGTGCCATCGGCAGCGTCACAACAAGTGCAGTGGCGCAAACCGGCTTAGCCTTGCTCGGCCGCTGCCTGGGGTCATCTAAGCGCCCGCATGGAGTTTTCTCGCGGGCCAATCTGCAAATGAATCAGGCTAGGCCTCTGCACCTGTTGATGCTGCATATATAAACTCAATGCCCAGCCAACACCATACCCAAGCCTACATTCTGGGGCCCCGCATTTCCTCTGCTCCTTTTTCGCTTGCATTTTCTTTCAGCATTCGTCCTGTCTGTGACAGCTGTCTGACTTGAGCGATCCTTCGGTCCACATCCGCCATGGTGTTGACAGGAAAAGCCCTTGATTGGGCCATCACCCTCTGCTCTGGCGCTGGTTTCCTCCTTTTTGGGTATGTCTATCTCCTTCACAAAGTCGCACGCGTCGTTTCGCATCCAAAGATCCAGGAGAATGCAAAAGTGGGCGTGGATGCCGACTCGAGCAGATACAGTGTCCCGCATCGTGCACCATCTCTTCCATCTACCCCCTATTTCACCGAATAACTAACGTACTAACGATGGCGATGCAGTTATGACCAGGGTGTCATGTCCGGCCTGTTGACAGGCACTGCGTTTACGAAGGTCTTCCCCTCAATCGATACCCAAAATGGCGGCAGCTCGTCGCTTCAGGGCACCGTCGTCGCCATCTACGTTGGTCAACCCCTGATACTACACCTTTGACCATTCTAATGTGATCGGCAGGAAATCGGCTGTTTCTTTGGAGCAATCTTCACCTTCATCTTTGGCGAGCGTCTGGGACGTCGCAAGTGTATCATGCTTGGCTGCATCGTCCTCACCATTGGAGCCACCATCCAGTGTGCCTCGTATAGCATTGCTCAGCTCATCGTCGGCCGTATTGTTGCCGGTCTTGGAAATGGACTTAACACTTCAACTATCCGTAAGGACTCCTGCGTCAGCCTCCCAATATATCACTAACGGATGATAAAGCTGTCTGGCACGCTGAGCTCATGCAAGCCCACGACCGTGGCAAGGGTCTCGCCATTGAATTCATCCTGAACATCTTCGGCGTCGCCCTGGCCTACTGGGTCGATTATGCATTCAGCTTCGTCGATAACGAGTCTCAGTTCCGGTATTACCCAACCTACCCCTTACCCCTGATGTCACACAATACTGATAGCACTCAGCTTCCCCATCGCCTTCCAGATTGCCTTCGCTCTCGTCACCCTCGGCAGCATCGTCTTCCTCCCTGAATCTCCCCGTTGGCTACTCAACCATGACCGCGATGATGAGGCCCGTAACGTGCTTTGGCGCCTCCAGCCCAACGCCAAGGAGATCGCCGAGGATTCAGAAGTCGTCAACAACGAGATCGCCATCATCCGCCATACTCTATACGAAGAGAAGGAAATCGCCGGTGGTACCACTTTCACCGCGCTCCTCAAGGATGGCCCTCAACGTTTCCGCTACAGGACGCTCCTTGGTATTGGTGGCCAGTTCATGCAACAGCTCAGTGGTATTAACTTGATCACGTACTACGCCGCCGTCATTTTCGAAACTAGTATTGGAATGTCGCACAATACCGCTCTGCTGGTCGCCGGTGCTAACGGAATTGCTTACTTGTGAGTTTTGACCCTTGCAGTCTGGAGTTCGAAGACCACGAACGGCTTTCGAATCCTGCCACATGCAGCAGATCACTGACACGACGACCAATAGCCTCTCCACTATCCCCGTCGTCTGGGTTCTCGACCGCCTCGGCCGCCGTAAGCTTATGCTCTTCGCTGTCATCGGCCAATCCTGCTGCATGGCCATCCTCGCCGGCACGGTCTCCAACGGCAGCAAGCCCGCCGGTATCGTCGCCGCCGTCATGCTGTTCATGTTCAACTTCTTCTTCGCCATCGGTCTGCTTGCCATTCCCTGGCTACTTCCTGCCGAATACGCGCCCCTCGCCATCCGCACCAAGGCGGCATCTCTGGCCACTGCCTCCAACGTACGTCCGAATCATGATCATCACCGTCTCTCAACCCCACTTTTGCTAATTATGACGTCTGATATAGTGGATCTTTACCTTCCTCGTCGTCGAAATCGTGCCCGTCTCGATCAACAGCATCGGCTGGCGCACGTACATCTACTTCGCCGTCTTCAACGCCTTCTTCGTTCCCATCATCTACTTCTTCTACCCGGAGACCAAGAACCTCTCGCTCGAGGAGATCGACCGCCTCTTCACCGGCGACAAGGTCATCATGCACCTGCCCGAAAGCATGCGCCTCGCCGCCGACACCGCCGCCGTCAGCGGCCACATGGGCGCCGAGAAGGACAATGTTGCGGTGCTTGAGGATGTTAGCGCGAAGGCGGAGCCTCAGTAAATGGGTAGCTGCGCTGTGATGATTCGAGCAGGGCTTGAGTGGAGTGTGTGGGATATGGGTTATAATGGGATTATCATATTGCTTTAATGAGCAAAGGGTATGGGGAAGTAGTGGATCTCTTTTCTTTCTGAATTATTCCCGGTAGCGCTGTACAGCAGCTGCCACCTTCTACGAAGGTAAAAGATTTGTTTTCAAGCTTGAAATTTTTTTCGAAGGTCACGTCAGATCTCAAAAATTAGAAATGGCGCTCGTTCTTCCAAAAGACCTTGTATCACAAAGTTGATGTGCCAAGTTCTGCAGGAAAGACTGACCAGACAGGGGGTTTGAGGCATTTTCCACCCCATCGTTATGAAACCGAACTTCTGCAGCTAAAGGTGAGGAGTGTTACTGGGGTATTTTTATCAGCTGACCATCATGGCCTTCCCGTCACGGACCTGCCTGAAACACCCACAACGCGGGTGAAAGTTTCACTCACAAGCGAAAACAATCTCGGCACGCATGGTACTAGAGTAAAAACGCAAATGGACCCCATGGGATCTCCCACCCAACACAAAAAATCAGCACCAAAAACGTGCGGCCCGCGAGTCAGGAAAACCACGCGTTACCCATCAAGCCACAGCCGGGGCGCGCCGGGCATTACCGGAAATAAACAGCCGACCAAAAGAGAGAATCCCTCAGCCGTGGTCGCGAAACAGCCTTAGCAAAAACTGGCCTGTTTGTACACCTCAACTGTCGACCCGCATTTCTTGATTCGGACACTGAGCGGTCGGCGCTAATGGTTTCCCAAAGAGGCAATTCAGGCGTCAGTAATGTGCGGCTAGGCATGGGGTATATCAACCCCGCACACGTCAATCAGCCTATTTATGTGGAGAAATAAGGCTGATCAGGGTTTGGGCTTGTGCAGATTTTTTGTCTTTGTGGCTTGTTGTGCGGCTTGAGGTTCTGGATCTTCAATTGAGGCTTGCCTGCTGCGGCTTGGCAAAAGTGCTTGGGTTGACGTCAGGTCTTTAGTGTTGATGCTGATGGCGTTGACCGCGCGCTTATTATTGCAGCAGCAGTTATGATCGGCCGCAAATAGAGTTTCGAACCTTGTGCTTTTCCCCTTGGCCCTAGACTCAGGTGCACACAGATCTTCAACCGGGTCATGAACATCCCGCCAATCACTTCAGGAGATTCCGACGCAGACAAGTCATGGAGATACGATACCAAGCCAATCAACTGCGCTGTCCTTTGACCATGAACCAGATATTCATCTCGGAAACATGTTCACGTACTGTATTCTCATGATAGAAGTAGAAGCGTCATGAATTAGCTATGCAATAAAACACTGAAAAGTACAAGAACAACAACACCTATCTATCACACCGTCATATCTATACATCCGAAAAAGAATGAAGAAGAGAATAAAAGAACAACAACCAGCTATAACCGAATCGAGAAGAACCAAACATTCAAAAACCTACAAAAAAGCCGGACTTAACCGCTTCTTCTTCACCTGCAAAGTATCGCTGCTACCCGACGGCGGCACCGACGCTCCCGCTCCCGCAGCCGCGGAACCACCTTCACCTTCGCCCGCACCCCCGTCCTTCCTCCTCCTCCCTTCCCCCTCCCCCGGCAGCGTCGGCGTCAGCGACCCGCTCGGCGGCAGGGGCCAATTCTCGTAATCCGGCAGCAGCGGCTCGCGCAGCAGCTCGTCCTCCCTCTCGCGCTCCCTCCGCCTCTCCTCGGCCCTCTCCTGTCTTTCTTTCTCCCTTTTTTCCCTCTCCTGACCAACAGTAGTACCAGCGACAGCGGCAGCAAGAGCAGCAGCGGCGGCGGCAGCGGCAGCGGTACTGCTACTACCGGCAACGACATCCCCACCACCATCCGCACCACCGCTACTCCCACCGAGGCTGACGCCGAGGCCAAGCGCGCCATCGCCCTCCCCAACAGCCGTGTTCTCCGACGACTCAGAGCCGCTGACCTCGCGCAGCCGGATCTGCGGCAACAACTTCGGCTGCTGCTGCTGCGACGACGACGACAACGACAGCGGGCGTATCCGCATCTCTACGTCATTGCCGCCGCTGCCACTCCCACCACCAGCACCCGCGCCGCTGCTGCTACCCGCGCCCTCTCCTCCTCGCCCTTCCGCTACCGCTCCACCCGGACCACTTCCACCACCCGCCGCCCCCGACGCCAACGGCACCTCCAGCATCATCGACGGCTTCTTCGGCAGCGGCTTAGCCTTAACCTTCGGCCTCGGCGGCGGCGGCGGCGCGAGACGCGGATGCTTAGGGTCAGAGAGGTCGAAGACGGCGAGGCCACTAGGGATGGTAGCAGCCGCGCCTGCCGTCGCCGTCGCCGCCGCCTTCTCACCTCCAACACTTGCACCGACACCGCTGTTAGGAGCAGCAGCAGCAGCAGCAGCAGCAGTGGTAGGCGTCGTAGGCACCGTCGGCGCCGGCGTCGGCACGGGCGTCGCCTTGCGCACCGTCACCGGCACACTCCGCCCAGCGCGCGTCCACGGCACGCCGACGCCGTGCACGCCCTCGTGGGCGAGGCGAACGAGCTGGGGCGTGGAGGTGGCGAGCCATTCGTAGCGGGCGTAGGTGGTGGGGTCGACGAAGAAGGGTGTGGTCGGGGCGGTGTGGATGACGGTGGTGGTGGTGATGGGGGTGATGGTGGTGTCGGTTGGGGGTGGGGATTCGGGGGAGGACGAGGAAGAGGATGAGGTGGTGGAAGAGGTAGAGGTGGAGGGCCGGTGGTGGTAGGTGGTGCTCAGCAGGCGGCGGCGGGCGATGAAGATGAGCAGCGGTGGCAGGATCCAGGACGTCAGGATGATGAGGGCGCCGAGGGCGAGGATGAGGATGAGGGGGAAGAGGGCGAAGGAGGTGTGGGCTGGGCTGAGGATTTTCTGCGAGGCGGTTAGTGCGTGGGTTCGGCGTGGGAATGGAGGTGTGTATAGGGGGGATTGGGGTTAGAAAGAGGTTGGGAGCAAAAAAAAAAAAAAAAACGCACCTGATTCTGGCACATCGCCCGCTCCACCGGACTGGACGGCCGAACCAGCCACGGCAAGAGGACGCCATCCCCCGGCGGCCCCGTCGCCGTCTCGACGAACAGGCCCTGCAGCTGCGCCATCGTCGTCGCGTGCCAGTGCATCACGTCCTTCTGCCACTGGTCGTCCGGCAACAGCCCACCCTGCACGCCGCCCTGCAGGCGATCCCGCGCCGTCAGCAGCTGCACGCCCAGCCTCCCCACGGCCGTGGGCAGGTCGAGCGCGCGGCCCGTCGTCGCGGCCGCCAGCCACTTGAACCGCTGCAGCGCCGGCTCGTCGGCGGCCTGCTGAAGCATGGCCGTGATGTTGGCGAGAGCGTCGGCTGATGACGCGAGGGGCGAGCAGCGCTGGTCGGCGTTGGGGAGGCTGGCGCTGCAGTACTGCTCCTGCACCGCGCAGGCGAGGGGCGACGCCGCTTCGCTCGAGAAGTACGGGCCCTGGACGCCCGGGTTGGGCGGCAGGATGGCCGACGCTTCCGACACGAGCCGGTTGCCGCGGTACCAGCTGTCGTTCGTGGACGCCGTGTAGATGACTTGGTTGCCCGACAGGAAGAAGAGGGAGACGTCGGCGTTGGGGATGTTGAGAGGGGGGATGGGCTCGAAGTTGGATGCCGATGTGGAGATGGAGCTGTTGACTGAGAAGGAGTAGAAGCCGCTGGAGATGTGGGAGTCAGCGTCGAATAGATGATTGTTAGCTGTAGATGAAATACGTACCTCAGAGTATAGTCCGGGTGATCACTTGTCATGTTTGTCTCGAGCAGAACTTTCAGAGCATCATTGTAGTACTCGTAAGTGTAGTTGTCGTCCCGAGCAGGCCCTGACGTCCTCTTGCCATAGAAGTACCTCATGTATTTCCTGTTGCTCGGCATTCTGACTTGTTTCTGGTATCCTTCCGTCTTCAGAGGTGCGCATTGAATTCTTCGGCGATATTGGAATGTCTCCTCAGGCGGTGCGTTGAGTCCAAAATCCTCATTGCTATCAAGAAGTCCGGTATCCAGGTCCAGATTCGACGAGTCATCCTGGCAAATCTGACCGCCAAAGGCGCAGGTTGCATCCGTTTTCGACGTGCCGAGCAGATTTTTCTTGACAAATTGCGAGCAGTCGACCACTGTAGAGGCGTTCGTGTTGTAACACTGCTGCGCATACTGGGCGTATGAGAGCGCATTCTGTCGCAAGTACGGCTCGAATGTCTGCGCGGCCAGCGTGTTCGGGTTATCCAATTGGGCATTTGTGTACCCACAATCCGGGCTCGAGATCAGCACTTCATCCCCGAACGAAGTGGCTATCATCGACGAGAAAATGCTGGCAAAGACAAAGGCACATGCGCAGAGCGCTGCGCAGATGATCATGGGCAACGTGTGGCAGACAGACACTTTGGGGTTCCGACGCCATGCCCATCCCGCCTGGAGTAGGTTGGTGAGTCCTCGCCAGGCGCTTTCCGAATTGCGAAGAATTGCCTGTCGCTGGTGGTAAAGGCCATCCTTGGCGGTATCGCTCGAGTAGACCTGGTGGAAGGTGAAGCAGCATATCCTCCAAAAGCTGGTCCCGACCCAGACGATGAACAAGGCCAAGGCCGCGATGAGAAGACCTCCACTCTGACGATCTAGCGTCAGTGTTGCTCCAAGGATTGGTCCGTGGGACCAGTTGGTCCAGGCCCCTATGTGGACGCTGTAGGTCGAACTGTCTCTGGTCGGCGATACATCGTTCATGATGACCTCGGATCTCGAGCTGTAGGTCGTACGTATTAATTGAGCTTCGAGGTCTTTGGGATGATCATGGTGTATACGAGATTGAGGGCGTGCCCCAGGACCAGCTCGTTTAAGCTTGCGAAGGGGCGTTGCAATCTCCCCATTCCATCAGTAGGGCTGGTAGTGTTCCGCGAGATACTGTGGATTGTGTAATATGAAGGGGATTCCTGATTCCCAATCACAGCCACGCTCTTGTCCCTCCAAGAATTTGAGATGTGGTGTTGATCCATCCCTTGATACACTGCACGACTTGCTCACTACCATCCTGAAGGCGCAATGGACCAGACCACAGATAGTTGCGCAACGACATGATACTCCAATGGCAGCAAAGCGCCGCTCGAGATCTGAAAGTCAAAGGATCGATGATGTGTAGAGCGAGAGCAGTCGCAACGTAACAAAGCCGTTGGATGGATATCTGAGACGGTTCATCCAAGAATGATGTCACAAGCTTGAAACATAAGTATGACAGAGTCACACAGGGCATGTGGCGCCAAGAAGGGTGTTGTTTTGCCAGGAAGTGTTGAGCAGGTCTGGAATACGAAGCAAGGAGAGGACAGCATACAACAAAGGGAGGTCGGTTTACCAAAACGTGGAATCCCGCAGCAAAGCACGCTCCGAGCTTGTCCGGGTATGCGGATCAGGCTGGAATATGCCGGAGAGGAAATGCTTCAAGCGCTTGTTGCTGATAACAATTTGCTAAAAGGCATCATTCTTATTATTAAAAGCCATAACTCTCCCGTACTAGTGGCAACGGTTTTCTGCAAAGATTAGCGACTAAAGTCATCAAACTTTAAAGCTGCAGCCGTCTCAGCAGGTAAATGCCGCCAAGTGAAAATCCGATCGATCGTTGGAGCTAATTCTGTGGCGGCTCGCAAAACATCAGACCTTAAGCCCCACTTTCCATAGGTAATTGAATCCTATATCTAGATACACCTGTAGAATTGAAGACTTACAATTACACCTGGATTTCTGCTTCAATTGCCCACCAAGGATACAAAATCTTCAGGAATCCGCTGCGAGTCTGTACTCGGGCCCTAACCAGTCAGTTAGCACCCGCATTCCCGTCCGAAGAAAACCATTACCACTTTATTTCCGAAGCGAGCCTCCATAGAATCTTCACCGTGTGATAGATAGAACTCGTACGTACGACAACTCCGACCCCACATCTTCAACGGTTGCCTACCATCCATTCGATCAGACGCAGTCCCGCCCCTCGGCCCGAAAGCTTGAGCTGTCAGTCAAGCCCGCCCGCCGAGTCCGCCGAGCCGCCCCGCCGCCACGAGCCCCGCCCCGCCAACCCCGAAAAATTCCAGCAACCCCTTTTGACAACGCATCAACAAAAAAACACCAACACGAGGCTGAAGAGCTGAACCCAATTATAGAAACGCCAATGCGGGGGCCAAGACCATGCTGATTGACTGCTTGTTTGGCCCAATGATGCGTCCTCTGTCCTGAGTACGTTCCAATGACTCAAAACTGATCCTTGGGACCACCCCTCCCAACCGCACACTCTCCAGACGGCAAAAGAAGGCCTGGGCAAAAGAGAAGCGCCAACCCGGGATCGAACCGGGGACCTCGGGATGATTGCTGAGTTTAACTGCAATCCTACGCTCTACCGCTGAGCTATTGACGCTTGCTTTGATGGAAGGAAAGGGTAGTTTTATGCATTATATAAAATCATTTTCGGAAGCTGCATTGAGAGCAGGGGAGCAAGAGAACAAGAGAGCAAGGAGCCTGCGGAATGATAAGTATGCTTAGCATCCATCCCCAGTGGCACCCGTTCGATCCCAGGTTGGCACTTCTCCTTTGCCCAGGCCTTCTCCTTTGCCTTCTGGGGTGTGTCAGGGCTGCCGGACTGCGAGTAAGACGGTGTTGAGACCAATGCAATCATTCAAAAGCAAGTCGACATCCGAGCATTACCAAGTGAGAGCTGAAAGCTGATGTTGTGCAACCCGTTCCAGGTGGGTGCATACAAAACGCGCGGAAAAGGGTGAATGGGGCTGAGCTTTGCGGTGCTCGGAGAAAGAGTCCTGGATTCCCGATAATGGGTTGTCGTGAACAAGGCTCAGCCGTCCCTGATCCTGCATACACGTCTCAAGTTAGCAAGACATGCTCAGAATTGATAAGCCAATCGTCGAGAACTCGTTAGCAAACGGATTACTCGAAACGGATGTAGCTGATATCGTGGTAATGTTGTACAACAGCAGCAAGGCCGTTGTGTGCGCACATGACCATGTGGGAGCTGAATCAAGTACAGTCCCCTCTCACAGCCGATGGCTAGCGTGGATTTGTTTTTAGCGCCTACTTTTCTCACTCCCCCAGAGATATTCATTTTTTCTCCGTCGCTCACCTCAAATTTTATATGGCAAATGCGGAGAACTCACTAGCATCTCATCACGAGGAACTACCTTATATTACCACCTATATCACCACCACTATAACTCATACAGGCGAGGTCGCTTCTCGTACTTCTCTATATATTTATCACCTCTATCTACTAAGAACTACTAAATATACGACTCGCGTAGGCGCTTTCCGAAAGGCCGCTTAGTACGCCCTTCAATGTTCGCTTTATACCTACTTCTATTCACGATGCTTAGCATAGTATTAAGTCATATACGCCTCTACCACTTGTCCAACCCTTATTTGCCATTGTAGTATATAAACTAAAGCCCCGGAGGTAGAGGCGGCAAGGTAAGCGAAGCTTCAAGAGCTGCGAGCGATGTTATTAAAGCTACTAGAGCCTCTAGCTACTACCACTGATATGTATCGGATTACCCGATCCGGGGGAGGGGGGGAGTGAGAATAAGAAAAGGGGGAGTGAGAAAAGTAGACGCCTTGTTTTTTTGCTCATGTCATGGGTAGTTGAAGCTATCGTCCGGACGTATATGTAGAATTTTTAATTCGACATTCTC
>JAJMYN010000093.1:0-109641 GCA_023087525.1 Lasiodiplodia sp. KE8368
GGGGGGTATGAAAATATGTTTGTTACTGTGCATGATTGTAATTAAGAACCTCGACTCTCGACCATGTCGGAGCATTACGCGGTTGACATCTTGATGCTGTTCGAGCAAAACATCAAAAACGATCCTCACATACTAATTGGCACAATTACCAACGAGCCTGGCATTATATGCAGTCTTCTATAGCATTTTTGGACACGCGCGGCGCATCGCCACCATCGGCTGTAGTCGGATGTCGGCCCAGGCCCCGATCGAGATCCCGATCTGGATCCGGTCCTGCTGGATGCGGCAGGCACGCCCACATCCGCGGATGCGGACCGGTGGCCGGTCTTTTTACCCGAAGGCGGGTATTCGACTTGTGGGGGGTAGTTGAAACTATCGTCCGGACGTAAATGTCGAATTAACAATTATACATTCACGTCCGGATGATCGCTTCAAATACCCATGGCATGAGCAAAAAGCAAATTCACGTTAATCTTTGGCTGCAATATCCCTATGTATAGTTCAACCTGCACCTGCATCAACGCTTCAACTGCCCCTCTACGATGTCACGTATCTGATCCCAGCGCTTTTCCAGAGTATTCCTTCTGTCGGAGGCGGGAAGCTTTTGAATATCATCATCCACCGTGTCAATTTCGCGCTCGTATTGCTTCAAGATCTGGACCAGACGCTCATCAACGCTCTCCCGTTCACGCTCACCATCGTCAAAACCATCTGCGAAGCGGCGCCACGTCTTTCCAGGAAGGACCAGCGCCCGCAACGCAACTTGCGTGCGATGGCAGATTTGGGACGAATCAATGGTGTAGTTCCTGAAGCTTTTCAACAACGCATTTTGGGGATACTATTCAGGGACTGAGCGCTTACCCCAAGAAACCACATTCATCTAATGCATCTTTCTTGTCCCGATAGAGCTTGGAAAGGATAACATCATCAAGCTTGGTCTCGTCCCATTTATTGGAGTCGAGAATGAAGCCGTCTGGAGTCTATCAGCGGACCGATCGTTTCAATCAACACGAGACTCGGGTGCGCTTACACTCAATGAGAAGAAAGTCGTTACTATGTGGACCGTACGAGAGAAAGACCTCCTCGCCGGCATCTTGCCCAGAAATTAGTTCATCTCGTTTCACAACGAGGGTAGAAGCGGTGAGTATGCTCACTATATTCGCGATTGCAGGTAATGGTAAACCCTTTCATATCATGGTCCACCGTGCACTCGAATTCTTTAGCAACGCCGCCATAAAGGGGTCACGGAGCAAGCTTTCACTCACTCCTTCGTCGGCATGGTTGAAGTATTCCATGAACGGGCACAGCGCCATGCAATCGTCGGGGGCGAGCTTGCGCCTTTTGACCTGCTGCTTGCCCGTGCGAGTAGTTGTCGGATAGTCCCAGTAGAAGGTTCTCGTATTTACAATCAGCCAATAGTAGGTGAACAGGTCCTTGCTCGGAAGGTGCGCCTTGAGGGACCGCCAATCTTTCTCGAACTTCTCCTGCTGCTTCTCCAAAAGACCTGGTCATGGTGAGCATCAACACGACAGCCGAGGAATGCCAACAGCAGCAAGGGTCACACAGCTCATGAAAAACCAATACAGAGGCATAGACCTACTCTTCGCATGGGCCGGGAGTAGCTCCTTTTCACGTTCCTCCCAGTTCATCGGCATGATTGACTCGAATTCTTCCTTCTTCGGCCACACCGGCTGCCAGATCCGATGCGGCGCATCGTCCCTCCCGTCCATCAGGGTCAGGTAAGCGGCTAGACGGGCATGGACGGTGGCTTCCTTTGGCACCTCAACATCTTTGACGTGCTTCGTCTCGGTCGTCAACAGCGCTTTGGCCGGGACGGAGACCAGCAGGTCCCCCTGTTTCAGTGGCTTGGTCGCGAGGACGCCCAGACCTCTTCCGGGCAGGCGAGCGGGCGTGACACCGTCGATAGTGACACCAAGCTGATCTTTTGCCCACGAGATGAAGCGCTCGTGTTCCGCCTCGGGCGACGGGATTACTGCCATTGCGTAAGTAGGGTGTTGGCGAGTGAATGGTGTTGAGGACGGCGGTGCTATTGAGTCAACGGGGACTTCCGCTGATCCATTTCCGCTGCCGACCACGAAAGTGAAGAATGCAGAGGATTCGGGACAATGGAAAAGCCAAGGAATGCCAAAACTGCCGGCGCGAGCTGCGGCAGCTGCCGGTAGCGTCCCGGGTCAGAAACGGCCACTTTTTTTTTTTCCTGCGCACTTCGGACGCTCCGTATCGATAAAGCTCGCGCCAAATCGAGCCACCATCATCAGACGTCTCACGCTGCACCCTGCTCTGTCCACCTGAGCTTTCTCTCCCAACTCCCGACAATGCGACAATGGCAGCAACATTGAAGCGCCCGCTCTCCGGGGCTCTCCGAGCCTCTCCCTGCGCCCAGCTTCCGCGCGCACTGCCGCTTTGCGCTCATGCCAGTTTCTCCGTGCTCAACCGCCCTCCCCCGAACTACCCCGGCCATGTGCCACTGACGACGATCGAGCGCGGCGCCCTGGCCGTCGGCTCCGCCGTTTGGTCACTCATCGATCCTCGTCGCGGCGACCTCATTGCTGCCCTGGGCGAAGCTACTGCCCAGCCCTACTTCATCTACCGCCTACGCGACGCAATGCTGCGTGATCCGACGGGCCGTCGCATCCTACGGGACCGTCCGCGCATCACCTCCAAGTCTCTGAATGTCGAATGGCTCCGTACGCTGCCTGAAAATTCTGTCGGTCGCACCTATGTCGGCTGGCTTGACCGCGAGGGCGTCAGCCCCGACACCCGCGCTCAGGTGCGCTACATTGATGATGAGGAGTGCGCGTACGTCATGCAGCGCTACCGCGAGTGTCACGATTTTTACCACGCTCTCTGCGGCCTCCCTGTGTTCAGGGAGGGCGAGGTAGCGCTCAAAGCTTTCGAGTTTGCGAACACGCTTTTACCAATGACTGGCCTGAGCATTACGGCAGCTCTCACGCTAAAGAAGAAGGAGAGGGGGAGGTTTTGGAGTATCTACGGGCCATGGGCGGTTGAAAATGGGCTGAAGGCCAAAGAGGTTATCAATGTCTACTGGGAGGAGTGTCTTGAGAAAGACGTGGATGAGCTGAGGACAGAATTGGGCATTGAAAAGCCGCCGGATTTGAGGGATATCAGACAGCAGGAGAAGGCAAGGAGAAAGGCGGAGAAGGCTGCTAGGGAGGCAGCTCGTCAGGCCGTTGTTTGAGATTGATTTTCAGCAACGTCCCTGAGCGAATTGTAGATCATATCCTGGCATTGGGCAATAAGGGCGTGAGACCATCCCGTGGGGCTGCACTCAGAGCTGTTTGTCTGAAAAAGACACGCAACAACGCACGACCAACCCCTGTGATAAACACGGAGGCGGGTGTTCCTGTTGCCTAAAACATTCCTCAGAACATACGTATGTCAATCAATCGTGAAGATGAAGATCAATCTCGCTTCCTGCTACGCGTCGCTCATCCGCTGTGATGTCAAGCAAAGATCAACCGCTTTTCATTCCGGACGTTTCGGAAGAACAGTGTTGACCACGAACCACCGGCATAATTACCCCACAGCCACAGCTTGAGTGTGACCCCAACGCCGTCCCAATGCAACAGAGGGTATTCCTCAAATTTTTGTCCGAGTGCAGATGCCTTACAAATCAAGCAGGTCGTCGTCGTCGTCATCCCACCCACCACGTCTCTGCACGACGATTTTCTCCTGCTGCTTTTCCTCCTGCTCGGATACGGCGCCCAGGATGTCCTTCAGCTGGTCCTCGGTGACCTTCTGGCGCAGCTGGCCAGACCGGGCCAGCATGATGAGGCGGTTCTCGATGTCGGTGGCGCGCGACTCCTTGACCATGCGGATACGGCCCAGACGGTCGGCGGCCTCGGGGAGGAGGATCTGGGAGAGAATGGCCTGGCGGGCCTCGGCTTCGCGAACACTGGGGTGGTGGTTAGGACGGGGCCTCGACGCGTCTTGGGGTCGCGGCGGGGCCAGGGGGCGGCGGCGGAGCGTACCGTTGCGAGTCTTCCTGCGAGCCCTCTCCGCCACTGCCGGCTTGGGCGCCGGCGCTCTGCTGGCGGAGCTGGGCCAGACGGGCCTTGCGAATCTGCGGGCGGTCAGCGCGCGGTTTCAGGCGGGCGCGCCGTGGGCCGGGGCGGCACCTCTTCGAGATCTGCGTCAGACATTGCAATCTGCGGGCGGTGCGGATGGTGTTGGCGGGGCGCGAGGTTGCGTTATGGTGCACACAACGGCAGGACTGGCGAGGGTGCGCGGCGGGGGCCAGCGCTAGGTGCTCCTACGGCGGGCCACGCGAGCAAAATCGCACAACCGCGCGTGCCCTGGCTGCGCGTCGCGCGCTGGCTGGCTGGCTCAATTGCGCTGCGTCGCAACACGCCACGGGAGCTCCGGCAGCAGCGACGGCCTAGGGTGCGGTGGGTACCCGCTTCAGCGCGCACGCGATATGCCAATCGTTGCGCGGCGTGCAGGGCGTCTCCTGCCCGTATAGGCATGCGCAAAAAGGTAGAGTCACGAGCAGTGCGCTTGGCTGCCGCTGACCACGGGAAGCGCCGGCTGCGGCATTCCGCGTGCAGATGGCTGGTCATCCCCCGCCTGCGAGCGTGAGGGGGGCGGGCGCCGAGGCACGCCAAAAATAAGAGAGCAGATAGATGGGCGGCCGGAGCTGAGCTCTGCGGACGCAGGTGCATTCCGTCTCCACGCGTGGGCATGCTATGCAGGCAAAATAGCGGGCCCCGCGGTGCAAGGCGCAGCGCTGTTGGGCGGCGCTTGTCGAATACGATTGGCGAGGGCGAGGCCTCCCAGCGGCGCTTTGACTCTAGGCGGCCCAAGGAGCCGCCGCAACCAAGCTGCTCGCACGCCGGGATACATCATCGCTCATCTCACGCCTCCCCGTCTGCTCGCCCTCCCGCCTCCCGCTCTCCTCCCTCCACGCGCTCTGCCTGCCGCTCTCCTCGCCCTAGACACCCACCCGCCTGCGCGATGCCCATGCCCGAGTAGACCGGCTGCACCCGACCGCCGACGCTCCTATCTCCGCTCTCTGTCACTCCTTTGCCCACGGGCCTCGCGCTTTCCTTGTTCCTGAGCCGATCACCCGTCGTTCAAGCTGGCTGAGTAAGTTCAGCCTCGCCCTGCAGCGTCCCGTCCCGGAAGCATGCAGCCATGGGACCGCCATTGCACTACTGACCGTACGAGACACAGTTCATTTTTCTTTACGGTCGGGGGCTGGGGCCATGGCGGTGGCGGCCTAACACCGTCTTCCCGACTGTCGTCGCAGCGCCGCCCTGTCACGCCGACCAACAAGACGACGTCCACCATGAAGGCCCTCACCAAGTCCACCTCGACCTCGGCCCTACCGCGCAATGTCTCTCCCGGACCTGTGCGTTCCATGCTGGGCCGTCCCGAGTCCGGCGTGCTCAACACGATTCCCGACCCGCGCACGCCCAGTCCGAATAACAGACCAGGCTCGAGTGCAGAACGCCCGGAGACGCCGCGCCACCCGGATCTCAACGACGAGGTTGCCACGCTCAGCACGAAGCTGATTAACGCCATCAACCACCAAACGAACCTGGACGACAACTTGCAACAGGCTCGCGCCGAACTGGACATGGCACGCCGGCGGATAGGGCAATTGGAAACCGATGCACAAGAACACGCGCGCGTCATGCAGCGTATGGTGAAGAAGGAGGACTACGACAACCTAGAGATGACTTTGCGGAAGCAGTTATTGGAAGAGAAGAAGGCTCGGTTTGCCGCTGATCAAGAAAAGAAGAGGATAGAGAACGAACTCGAGGCTCTCACTACTGCTCTCTTCCAAGAGGCTAACACGGTATGTTGTGCAGCGACCTACCTGGTACATGTTCGAATGCACTGACACCCTATAGATGGTTGCTGCAGCAAGGAAAGAAACGGAAGCGTCCGAGCGAAGAGTCGAGCAGTATAAAACTCAGCTAAAAGACGCCGAGCTTCTACTTGCCTCACATCAGGAACAGCTTCGGGATCTCAAAGAAGTCATGGCAGCCATGACCGCTGAGAATGACGACAAAGAGACGACCGCCACGACGAATACGCACAACTCGACGGCGCCGTCAACGCCAGCTGCCGTTCCCGCAGACCGATCAAGCCGTGCCTCCGATAGAGCAAGCCTTACTCCGAATACGCCACATGATGAAGATGTTGAGCCTGCTCACCCATTGCACTTCACTCACTTAATCAGTCCGGTTTTGCGTACCGACGTGGAAGCATACGGCGAGTTCCAAGAGCTGTTAAGGACTGCCAAAACACACACTTCTCTGCCGACTTCTCGCACTACGAGCGGAAACTACGGAGGTTTGAACGTCATGGGTCTCGGATCGATCGCCAACATTTCGACTGCCACTCTTAGCCTGCAACCCACGAACAGCTCTGAAACCTCTCTGCCGAAATCGGTCAATTCTGTGAACAAGGAAACTGGTGCCGTCCTCCCTGCCCTGAAGGAGATCAAATTCTACAAGCGAGCCCTAACGGAGGATATTGAACCCACTCTTCGCTTGGACAACGCCCCTGGTCTTTCTTGGCTGGCCCGCCGAACTGTTCTCAACAGCATGACCGCTGGATCGTTGACCATTGAACCACAACCTCCATACGCCAGATACCGCGGGCCTGTTTTTGCTTGCAGCCTTTGCGGCGAAAACCGAGTGTCAAAAGTCATGAACAAGGATGGAACCGATCCCTATGCGCGAAAGCACCGGTTTAGAACCTCTGACGAAAAGGATGCACAACGGTACCCGCTGTGCGACTTCTGCCTCGGTCGGGTTCGGAGCTGCTGTGACTATATCAGTTTCTTGCGTCTGTGTCGGGACGGACATTGGCGCGCCGAGAACGGAGATGAGGAGAAAAGCGCGTGGGAAGAAAGTGTCCGGCTTCGCGAGCGCATGTTCTGGGCTCGTGTTGGCGGCGGAGTTGTCCCCGCTTACATCCATCTGAATCATAGCCCCAGAGGTGCCATGGCGGAGAAACGACGTAGTGGGGCAGCCGACCCGAGGAAAAGTGTTGAAAGCGAGTTAAAACTCAATCACGACGACAAGGGCGCGGCCGATCAGCTCCCGGACACGGAGAACAATACGACTCAGGAATTACAGGGCGAAGCGCAAGAGCCTCTGGATTCCTCGGAGCAGGAGAGCAGCATCGACACTGGGAGGCCGGTCGTAACGACTACAGACAGCGATGCTCATCTGGAGCAGAAGCAAGATTCCGCTGTTGCCCTCGATTCGGATGATGAACGAAGGATTGAAAAGGAAGCTGCGAAGCAATTACAAAGCGGAATGCGGAAGTCACTCGAGGCGCACGACGGCGAGACCGAAGCTGACAAGGACGCTGATGACAAGCGAGCGGAACCCGAGACGCAACCGGCCGAGACGCCGGAGATCGAGTCGGAGAAAACGGCAAGACCAGAAGCTAAGGCCGACGACGACGACGAGAAGAAATCGGTTGCCACCCAGGAATCCGATAATCGGGCTTCGCTGATGCCAGGCAGCTTTGAGTGAGAGAAGAAATTTCTTCTTTTGTCCGCACGCGAACCACCATCTTGGCTGACAGCAACTTCCCACGAACATTAGTCTCATGGCACGCTCGGCAGCTTTCCTTGCCATGGGCATGTTTTAGTGCGTTTTGACGATTCCTGCGCGTTCCGTCGTATGTCGTTGCCTTCGTCGCGCGTCCTGCTTGTGCTGCATTTGCTCTTCAGTGCACCCGCACTTTCGATTCGTCATACCCAAACGCAACACGAACCGACGAATAGACCAAAAGTCTTTACGAACGCACATTGTCTTTTTACTCCTGCATGCCCGGTCTCTTCTGCACAGGATATCTTTTACTTCTTTGGCCATCAGTATCCACCATACGGACCTTGTAATGCGCGCATACGATACATACTTGCATCTTCAATTCGGACCGGGCTTTGAATCTTCATCCGCGCAATGGAACCTACAAGCTGCTCTGCAGGAGCTCCCTGGAGACAGTTACTTCATCTTTTTTCTCTTCGCGCAAACAGTTTCATCACGAGTAGGCAATTTTAATGCATGCGAGTAATGCGGGCGAACGTCTCTTTTTCTTTTTTTATCTGTCATCGAGACGCACCCGCATTGCTCGTGGAGAATTCTTTATCACGGAAGGAAGGACATCGCAGACGTCACACATGTCATGGACGGGAAGGGAACGGGAAGTCCTTGCGGGAAGAGAAGCAGGACGGATGTTTTTTTGTTTTTCACGCCTTGATGCATTGAAGGAATGGGAGGGAAGAAGGGATAATCAGGTTCAGGGACAGCACCTGCGGATAGACGGTGGTTTCGAAGACGTACCATGGAATTCCTCTTTGTTGGATTGGGTCTGGGGTCTCGGGGCCTTGGGCTTCGACTCGTGTTGGTTTCAGCGGCTTTATCTGGCTTTTTTTGTATAGACTCGACTGCTTTGGACGCACGTTTGCTGTCCAAAAGAGGGTTGAGAAAAGTCGAGCGGGTAAAGAGGATGTTTTTGTTTTGTGTAACGCACACTTGTACGATAACGAATATCTAGTAGGAAAGGGACCGGGTCCTGTCGAAATTAATGGCTTGGTTTTGGGCTTTTGTTCTCTTTTTCTGCTGTTCAAGTGATGCTCGGGTTGAAGGAGAAGCAGCGTCTGCTAAAGGCGGGCTGGTCGGCTCCTTGGGCTGCTTGGAATTTTAAATAGGTCAGATCCCATTGCATGAATGATGAGAAGCTACGCAACCTGGTGGTACAATCAAGTCAGTCTACTGTCTCTGTTACGTTATTGATTTTGACCCGATTCACTTTTCGAGATGAGAAACGGGTGGTGACCTTTTTTTTTTAATTTAAAAGTAAGCTTCTTCAGACGCTAGCGATATTTAAAAGTAAAAACCGCTATGTTGCCTGCGAAGATAGAAGAAACAAAAAGCAACCTATAGTACAGTAAAGCGGAGGTCACCCGAGCTCGAGGGGGCTTTCCTTTGTCCTTTTACCTCCGCCTTCCTCTCCTGGCTTCTATATTCCATCTGGACCCCTCTACCATACTGTTGCTTGTCGTAGAGTGGAATGGCATTGAAGGCTGATTCGATGAATAGTCGATTCAGGGATTTACATGACGACGCAGCCCCTGAACGGGGGCCAAGGCTGTGACAGGGGGGAGCCGTTTCTTCCCGGAACAAGAGTGCCCATTGTGAGAGTTTTGGATAGTTGGTTAAAGAATGAGTGTGTATAAGTTGCGAGTGAACTCAAAGATTGTTTTGGTGGTGAGAAAGGGAACTGAGGATGGAGGCACCTCTGTCGTTATATAGCCGGGAGCGCTGTGCCTATTGATGCATGGATCCGGTAATGACTGCACGTAGTGGTGGACAAGGAGGCTTTCAGTGAATAATCATGGATGGACTTTCAATAGATAGTCTGGCCTAGGTTGTTTGTCCGGTGAGGATGTGGCGCTGCCTATTGAGGTATACTTTGGGATTCTTGGCGCGCATATTCTCTTGTCTTCACTGACGAGCAACTGCACAGCAACAAAATTTAGTTTCACGACTATCTGATCCAGAGTTTCGGCATAAAGAAAGACAAACATGTCCCTTCGCGCGTCGCCTACTTTCTCTTCCCGTTGCCTTCGCCAATCGAAAGGCCGATGGGATCATCCTTGCCAAGGATGGTGATGTCCTCGTCGATCTCCCGATGCACAACATTCTGCTTGCCATTTACCAGGCACGCAAGCATATAGTTCATCACGCAGCGAACACCCACTTCTTCACCTCGCCTGACGATGTACCCGTTGATGTAGTCCACCTCGGTCTGCAATCCGCGGCGGGTATCGGCCAGCATGCTGCTTATGTTCTCAGCGGTAGTATTAGCGACAGACACGGCCAGGGTCTCCAAGCGCGATGGTGCAAAACGGGTGTCCAAGTTGGGCATACCCTGAAGCTCTGGCAGAGAACGGATGACCAGGCTGATCTCGGAGAGCAGGAGGCGCATGACGCGGGTGAAGTGGAAATTGTAGAGTAGCACCCCGTTGCGGACATCCAGTAGCGCCGTCATCGGATTGACCAAGCAGTTGACGGCCAGCTTCTCCAGCTGTGCGGAGAGCAAATCGGCAGGAGCCAGACCAACGGCGCAGAGGGCAGGACTTCGGATAAGCGTGCGGAGCAGGTAACGCGAGGACGATGCCCATACGCTGCGCTCTAGTTCATTGTTGGGGTCATCACGGAGAGGGCCAAGAGGGCGTCTTGGTAGTATGCCCAATTGGACTGTGCCCATACCAGCGTGGGTAGCAGAGAAAGGAGAAGATGAATGCACACCGTGGCTGATGATACCTTGCATGTAGTTGGGGCGAGTAGATTCGTCGGGAAACAGGTCCGTGTTGACCTCATCAATGACACCCATGCCGTTTTGCAAGAAGCAGATGGTCGACGAGGATGACAGGCGATGCTTGACAGCTGAGATGGCGGACACAGTTGAGGGGGCCTTGGTGGTGACGATCAAATTAGTGATGGGCTCTGTCGAGTCGGCCCCGGCGCCGCGGGGAGCAGTGGTTCCATCAGGAGTGACTTTGGGCGAGGACTCCAACTTTGGGATGAATGTGCGCTTGGGATCATCTTCGAACTCGATCTCCTTGCCGTGCTCACGGCGGTTTGGCATGGCGAGCTCAACGTCAAAGCCTCCCACTGTGTCGGGAACGCCGGCAGTCGTTAGTTGGATGCATTGGCCGGCATCGCGCCACGCTTGCATGAGCGAGGGCTTATGCAACAAAAGTGTAATAGGAGGAGGGTCCGGCAGGGAGCTGAGTGAGTGGGCGATTAGCTTGCCGATGCTGCCGGTGCCGAGGATATAGATGCGACGTGGAGTACGCGGCGCAGCGTGGGCTTCGGACTCCAGCTGGGAAACCGGCCTCGTTTGGCTGAAGTGTCGAGCATGCGGGTCCATAGCAACACATGGGGGAGCGAGTCTGGTTTTCCGGAGAAGGGTCGAAGGGGAGAGGAGGGCCACCCGGCCGGCAGCTCTGCTACCTGCGGGGCATGCTGTAGCGCGGCATGGTATTCTTGGCCGCAGCCGCGGGAGCGGATGTGTACGAGCGAAGTGAGACAGGTTGAAGGCGGTGATGGTCAACGGGAAAGCACCAACAGAGGAGCGAATGCGTGATGTCGTCAAGCTTAACTCCGGCGAGGTCAAGGAAAAATGGCGGCCGCCTTTCTCACCGCCTTGGCCGGCCGCAGCTTTTCCCGGCCCCGGCGCATTTCCGTCGCGAAAGTTACACGCGCGACTTCAACATTCTACACCAGCACCTCCCTCCATGGATACTCCCAGCTTACTGCCGCAAGTCGAGGCTTTGGCCGACAACATCGATGATCTGGAGGATGCTCTGGGCCCGCTGCTCCAGAGCGCCCTTTCCAGCCACGCTAGCAAACTGCCGCTGCTCGACAAAGCAAAGCTGTACACCCTTGTCACCTATGCCATAGAGTCCATACTCTTTTGTATGTTGTGGTTGCATTCCGTCTGCCATTCCTTTGCTAATGGCGCATTGTAGCATACTTGAACCTGAATGGCGTCAAGGCCAAGGAACACGCCGTCTTCACCGAGCTCACCCGTGTGCGCCAATACTTCCAGAAGATCAAGCAGGTCGAGGACGCGCCTGTCAAGCCCAACCAGTCTCTCGACAAGGCTGCTGCCAACAGATTTATCAAAGCCGGCCTCGCCGGCAACGACCAGTACGACAAGGAGCGCGCCCTGCGCCAGGCCAAGGAGCGAGCCATTGCTCAGCTCAAGTTCGAGCAGCTGTCCAAGAAACGCAAGGCTGAAGAGACCAAGGAGGAGTCCGAATCCTCGAGTTCCGAGTCGGAGGAAGAACAGGAGCCAGAGCAGCAGCAGCCGCGGAAGAGCAAGCGCGCCAAGGCAGCCGAATTGTGGGAAGCTGAGGAGAAAAAGCCGAAAGGAAAGAAGAATGGCAAGCAAAGGAAGACCGAGGAACAAGTCGGGGAACAAGAAGAGAATGTGAGCGACGAGGATGGGGAAGTCAACGAGTCCCGTGGCACACGGAGACAGAAGTCCAGCCACGTTCCACTCGGCCACAAGGGTGCATTCGAGGCGCTACTGAAGGGTCCCATCCCAAGAAGGGAGGAGACACAGGCATCAAAGAAGAAGGCAAAGGGTAAGAGGAAGTCCAAGGCGTGAACGCGTCAGGAGATCACCTTGTTTTCTGCATGGCTTTGGCGCGTCGGCGTTGTGGGAACTGGGAAAAGTCTCGGTATACCAACCCTTCATAAGGGGTTTTCTTAAATTTCATTTGAACATGGCGATATGAACAACTACCGTCCGAAGACTGCCCGCTTGAGAAATCCTAATACACACATGTGCTCAACTGCCGCCCATCTACCAACATTGGTCGTACTCATCAAAGTGAGGCGGCTCCTCGACACCATCGGAGGCATCAAGCTGGTTGGCTTGATACTGTCCGGCTTCACCAAGTTCATTGATACCACTCCCTGACGACCCTATTGACGAACAACTAGTAGAAACGCGATGCAGAGTTTCGGAAGTGGCGGCCATGGGATTCTCTTCATTGGACGTCGGAATTCGATCGGCTTCGGCTGCTTCCTTCGTCATGATGGCTGAAAGTCGCTCCGAGATGAACTTGATGTCGCGCCGCATATCGGCCATAAGGTCGTTTGTAGAGGATTCCGACTGGCCACCGAAGCCACTGCCACAGTGGGGGCAGCTTTTGTTTGATTTTGTCGCAACTGGTGTGGTCTCGGACATGAGGCGTGTGAGTTCGGAACTCACTGCCTGGCGGACAAGGTCTTCGAGCGTGAGATGTTCCATTTCGTGAGACATTGATAAAGAGGAGCTGCTCATCTGCGAGATTCAAAATCGAGCTGGAGTTGGTACCGGAAACAAGAGAAAACGGAGCTGAATCGCTTATCTTATAGGCTTGATACTATTCAGTGCAGTCAGATGTGTGCAGTCAAAATGCCAATATCTGCCTAACGACGGTTGGCCTGGTATGACTGGTAGAGATTCTCTTACCATGGTACAGCATCCCTTTCTCGGCGCAACGAACTTCAAACCAGACAATCAAGTCCTTTCAGCAACGCTGGCCCTCTGTATCTTTTAGGGTACAATCCGTAATCACTGAGACCCCTTCAGCAACTCGTGCTCTTGGCTTCGAATTCTAGACCCGATTGAACGACGCGGTCATGATCAAACAGTAACTTTTCCCATGGCATCAGAAAGGAAAACTTTAGTAACATGTAAAATCAAGAATCTTTTTTAAATCTACTTAAGCATGGATCAGTGCCTTCAGCTACTCATGTTTAGCTACCCACTTAATTTGAACCATGAGTAGACCGTAAAGCCCATTTTTTTTTTTTTAGCTGACCCTGGCAGTGGTGATGGTGGGTAGCGATAAAGAGCTTGAAAGGTGAGCTCTTTTCCAACGCCTGATTATGTAAACTTTGTGCAGGTTCGTATGAATCCAACAATACCCAGAAGCGCAGCCACTCTCGTACTACGCGTATTTATATTTCTTTAAGCGGAGTGAAACTTGGCAATCTTCTAAGAGGTAGCTACCATCGCTACGTATCTATACGGCCATCATCTCGGCGTTCATCGCGTGTGCGTATAATACTATCCCATGCGAACTTCAGCCTTTTGAGTTGATTCCTCTGGTATACATGCTGTATTTACGTATTCCCATCAACCGTGATAGATATACTCTTCCGTGATCTGGTCTCTTGCTGTTGGGGTAAAGCAGGGTCTCTCCCTGGCGTTGGGTTCAGTTTCATCGAAGGGTAGTGACAGCTAGCGCCGCTAGTAACTGCACTGCTGGTTTTTATACTGCTAATGATCAGGTGTGTAGTATTAGTAAGAATGGGAGCACGCGAAGTTGTTGTACAATATTTGTAATTTTAGCATGTAGGACGAGGTAAGTGATACTTTACCTGGTGGTGGGGTTGGGATTGGGCAAGGGGAAGATGGAAAGTTAAGATTGAAGGCACTCGAACGCGTTGGATAACATTCGTCTAAGGGAAACAGTCTAAGATTTGCATGCATGCGTGGGGAGGGGGAAAAAGGTCTAAAATGTTGAACAAATAAATGAAACTGTAATGTGTACGATTGTTAACTGAAACTTCGTTCACTTAGTACTACATTACTAAAATTACGCGCTTTGATATGATGCAATCGTTGGTACAGAGCTGCTATATATTTGCAGAGCAGTTTGTGCCCAGGTAGTACGTACCCAAGACAGCCCGGGTTCACTTCACACTAAAAAAGGAACCGTTCAGGTTTGGCATAAATCCTCTGGCAGAACAAAAGAACAGCGAAAAAAGAATGTTATAGGGCTCAGCCGGGGATCTAGTTACTGTTAGTTCTTGCTTGTATGAGGATCGAACTTGGGATGCTTACCGAACCCGGGACCTGTCACATTTCAAGCATCTGTGCTTTCGAGGACTTCTTTAGAAGCCTGGGAACACTACCCGAAGCGACAATCATACCACTAGACCACTGAGCCGTTGAAAGCGGAGTCCAGATTGTATCCGGAGTGGCTAATTTGCTGGTGTTGAGATTTGCGTTGAAGTTTTGACAATACATAGCTCAGACCACGTGTGCGCGGGAACGCCCGCTTAAGCGAGATCCGTACCACTCGAGCCGAGATCTGTGCGAAGAGCCAATCATAATAACGACATGTTTCGACCATATTGACGAATGCTGTCATGGTGCTATACAACCGCCCCTTTTCACCATAATGTGCTACGTCACGGCACGCTTACACGCCGACAGCGATAGAAAATGCGTGCAAGTGATAAGCACTTGATGAAATAGAGTTATTTCCGAGAAGTAAATATCAAGAGTGGCCTACACAATCCAGATCCGGACAAGTTTTCCCAAGACACCATGCTGCTATGTACCATGCAGTTCTCAACGATCTCTACTCCTGAACCTGTGTCGGAGGCGATTCCATTGGGTTTATTCCAATTCGCCAACGAACGCGCTATGAGAATCAGAATAATGGTGAAACAAGAGTGCTTGATATGCGAGAGCACATACAGTTTGAACTGGTCCATTGCCGACAACACTTTTTTTGAGCTGGCTAACGTACTTATCCAGAATCGAGTGGCAAGGGAGGTGGACAAAGAGCGGAGATACAAGAAATATATGTCACGCTTGCCGGCAGATTTGAAACTGTTGTGACCTTCGGACTCGCCCAACCAACACTATTTCCAAACATTACACCTGTTTCGATGGGGGGTTAGGGTTCACTTGCGATTGATGCTGTATAATGTCAACCTTGTCTTTATATTCGGACGAACTCTCTAGCTTCCCACACAGAACGTGTTACAACGCTGTGGCGATGGTGCTCACCAAAACAAGATATCCTCAAACGTCGATTCACTGCCCCCTTAATTCTACTAACTTAAGAAGAGGTGTGATACCTCAATGCTATATCGCAAAGGACTTGAGAACTCCACGCCTCGCTCCTGAGGCCGCTGCACTCTTCCTACATAGGTAGTTGAAGCAAATGTCTGGACGTAAATGCAGGATTCAAAATTGTACAAATGCATTTGGATATTGGATTTGTTTCCTCATGGTCATCACAATGCGGCTGGATAGCTCATCGTTTGTCCCACTGGATCCCACATATTCATGTGTAGGAAACAGGCACGTAGGGCCAAAAGAAATTATTCTCCGCAACTATCTTTGCAGGCAGAAAGGGCACCCGACTTACGTAGATAGCTGGAGCTACCGTCCGGACGTCAATGTACATCTACGTCCAGATGGTAGCTTCTTCTACCTACGTAGCGAGCTTAGGTGCTGATAGAAACTAGTTACTGATGTTGAACGTGCACATCCACACTGCGGAGTCGGTCTAGTAATCAAAAGCTTCTAAAATTTTATCCTTGACAAGCCTACTATCCGATCTACCGGATCAAAATGGCAGTCAGTCGACTGCTTGTCTCTTCTAATGATATCTCATGGTTTCAAACATGCCCAGTTACCGATTGATCCTTTTCGTTTCACGCCAAAAGAAGACAGAACATCCCATCATACCGAACTCGCTTCTTCCGAGAGATCTTACAACTGGTCCAGAAGACCCTCAGCCTCAAGCAGAAGGATGATCTGGTGGACGATGGTCCTGACGTTGGACTTGGAGAGGTCGACGACCAGGTCAGCCTTGGCAGGAGCCTCGTACGGGTCATCGACACCGGTGAAGCCCTTGATCTCGCCACGGCGAGCCTTGGCGTAGACGCCCCTCTTGTCGGTGGCCTCGCAGTACTCGAGCGGGGTAGCGACGTGGACGAGGAAGAAGGAGCCGTACTTCTCGACGATCTCACGAGCAGCCTGGCGGCTGTCCTCGAAGGGAGCGATGGGGGCGGCGATGACGGCGGCACCAGCGCGAGTCAGCTCGGATGCGACGAAGCCGATGCGGTGGATGTTGAGGTTGCGGTCGGCCTTGGTGAAGCCGAGCTCGGACGACAGCTCGTGGCGGACGGTCTCACCGAGCAGCAGCGAGACGCTGCGGCCACCCTGCTGGTTGAGGGTGACGTTCAGGGCACGCGCAATGGCGTCCTTGCCAGAGTTCTGGTATCCGGTAAGGAAGATGGTGAAACCCTGCTTGTTGCGGGGAGGGTGCGACTCGCGGAGGACCCTGACGACCTCGGGGTACGAGAACCACTCGGGGATGTGTGCGCCAGTGCGGAGACGCTTGCGGAGTTCTGACCTCATTAGCAAGTGTATTCACGTGAACACCGAATCTTGACTTACCAGTGCCGGAGATGTCAAGAGTCTTGACGCCAGGATCAACCTCGTCCTTGGGCTTGTACTCGTCGGCGTCGGGAAGGTAGGTCATCATCTGGAAAGGAACCATCTCAATGCCGAGCTCGTCCTTGTACTTGGAGACAGCCTCCTGGGCATCGTACGGGCCGTAGAAGTCAACGCCCTTGGAGTTCTTGCCGGGACCAGCGTGGTCACGGCCGACGATGAAGTGGGTGGCACCGTGGTTCTTGCGGATAATGGCGTGCCAGACGGCCTCACGGGGGCCGGCCATACGCATGGCAAGGGGCAGAAGACCCAGGACAGCCATTCCGTTGGGGTAACGGGGCAGGAGAGCCTGGTAGACACGGACACGGGTGAAGTGGTCGATGTCACCGGGCTTGGTCAGACCAACGACAGGGTGGATCAGGACGTTGGCCTGGCGCTGGCGGGCAGCGCGGACCGTCAGCTCACGGTGAGCGCGGTGCATGGGGTTGCGGGTCTGGAAAGCGACGACCTTGGACCAGCCAAGCTTGTCGAAGTGGAGGCGGATCTCAGCGGGGGAGTCTGCGACAGGTTAGCAACCGGGCCCGGATAAGCGGTGGGAGCAACGTACAGCGCAGAGCAACGAAGTCGTAGTGCATCAGGCGGTCAATGGCCTCGAGCTTGCCGCCAACGTAGAAGTCCTGAGCAGTGTTGTACAGGTACTTGATGGCCGGGTGAGCAATGTCACCGTCCTTGTCGAAGACAAGGCGGGCCTCCTTCTCCCTGCAAGATATCAGCGCACATTCCCGTGCGCGCGGGGGTGTAGGGGCTCACTTGTCGGGCTTGTAGATATCCTCGACGGTCATGATGGCGAGGTTGCGGTCGTCACGGAGGTCGCGGAGGACAATGCGAGCACCGGGCTTCACACCGACCTCGTCAATGGTCTGCTGAGAGACATCGAGGGTGATGGGCATGGAGAAGACATTGCCGTCGGCAAGACGCTCAGTCTCAACGACGCTGCGCGGACGTGTTAGCGCGGGCAGCAGGGCTCAGCGGCGGGGCAAACTCACCCATTGTAGTCCTTCTCGTTCATGAAGCCTGCGCATGGGCGTGAGCACTCGGGTTGGCGGCGATATCGGCGAAGGTGCCGCGGAGACGCAAAAAGTTTGGGCGGGGCAGAACTGACCCTCCAGAGGCGAGAAACCACCGTTCATGATGAGCTCGAGATCGCACAGCTGCCTCTCGCTGAGGACGATGGCGGGGAGCCTATCGGCCTCCTCAGAGAGCTCCTTGCGGCGAGGAGCATCGCGGGCAATCAGGTCCTTGAGGACACCACCTTGGCAACAGAGTCAGCGGGGCTATCGATAAGGCGCGCGGGCGGCTCACCGTGGGGAGGGTTGGCCATGTTTCGCGAGAGGGAAGAATCAGAAAGTGAGGGAGCGAGGGGAGTCTGAGGAGCAGCAGCGGCGAGAGAAGACATGCTGGCGGCGGGCACTCGGCGGATATATATGGGGCGTTGGATGGAGTGGTGGCCGTTTCGGGCGAGGGCTTGGCTGGCGGGCAGGGATGCCGAAATTCAGCATGCGCGTAGTACGTAGAGCTAATGACAATCACACCCGGCTTGCCGCGTCAACAGCGTTGGTCGATGCGCTCCGCGGGACGTTGGCGTTGCGACTGGAATAGATTGGGGCCAGCCGGGCGTCTCAGCCTCCACACTCGGCGATTACGTCGCCGCCGCGATTCCTCCTTGTCCGTCCGCGCATGTTGCTGTCGCATGCGCGTGGCTTTCTGTCGCGACCTGCCGCGCCATTGAAAAGAGTTCCAAGGCCCTTGGCCCCGGTCACGTCATGACCAAGCAGCGCCGTCTGCCATTTTTTTTTTTTTACTCCGGCCACCTGGCGCCCGCACCTTGCTGGGTGGCCCCCCTCCGTCGGCTGACGGCTGCTCCACGCAACCACCGGGGCGTGCGCGATTTGCAGCGGAGAGGGGGCCGTGGCCCGTAGCGGAAGGCGAACTGGAATTAAAGGTTACTTGTTTCTCCAAAACGCCAAGCACCAGCGCTGATCAAGTCCATGCGAAACGCGGCCGCTGGCCGCCTCAATTGTCTGCCTGCGAATGGCAGGTGTGTGTCTATCTGTCCCCTTTTATATTCAATCTGTCCATTTTCAAGGAGCCCTCCCATGAACCCTGTTGATATACCCGCACCCTGCAAATCAAAACGCCGTCCCGTAGCTGGGGCATCATGCTCATCCGAATGCTAACCAACGCCGATGCTAATATGCTGCAAAAAGAAATAGAAAGGCGATCGCCGCGGGCGCATCATGCCGCCCCGACGTGCGCCGACTCGAGCGCCTTACTTAGCGCCTCCTCCTGCCTCTTCCTCTCCTGCTCGGCCAGGAACTGGGCGTAGCGCGACTTCTTGTTGTGGATGCCACACTCGGACTTCTCGCGGCCCTTCCACCGGCCCGCACGCTCGTCCTCGCCCTGGGCCACGGGCTGCGTCGAGTGCCAGTCGCCCACGCTCTTGTAGCCGCGGTCGAGCAGCTCGTTGTACGGCACCTGGTACTTTTCGACGTAGCTCTTGACGTCGCTGAAGCTCCAGTTGGCGAGCGGGTTGATTTTGATCAGTCCGTCGTCGGCAATCTCGACGATGTCCAGATCGCCACGCTTGCCGCCCTGGCTCCGCCGGCGGCCCGTCAGGACCGCCTTGACCTGGAGCTCGGCGTAGGCGCGCTGGGCAGGCTCGACCTTGGCGACGAAATCGTAGAGCTCCTCGTTGGTCTCCCACAGGCGGGCGCCGTGCTTGGCGGCGAAGTCGTCGGCCGTCTCGCAGCCGGCAGGCTTGTAGACGTGCAGGTTGAAGTGGCTGTACCGCTTCTTGACGCGGTCGACGAGATCGTGCGTCTCCTGGAAGTGGTGCAGCGTGTCGAGGAAGATGAGGTCGACGTTGGTCTTGGTGGGGTTGGGCAGGCGCGACAGCATGTCAAGGGTCACGAGACCGGTCAGGCCAAAGGCCGTGGTCTGGTAGAGCGACGGCAGCGTGATCAAGCACCACCTCAGGATTTCTGCATCCCCCTTGTTAGCAAGGCTCGCGGTGAGGCGCGACGGCAGTGAAACGCACCCTCGGGCTCAAGCTTGGCTAATTGCTGGTTGATGAACTTGAGGTGCTGCTTGCTGAAGAAGATGTCGGGCAGAGCAGCCTCGCTGGAGCAGCCGCTCGCATAGCCCGACTCAACCTCCCTGGGGGATTGGCAGTCGAAGTTGGACTCGGACATGGTGGGGTCTCGCGTAGTGGGCGCAGGGGCTCTGTAGTGGCTGGAGTAGGCTTGTGGCGCGCTCGCTGGCAATTCCACCGGATCAGTTCGAGTTGAAGAGATGTTGGTGAAGAGAAGAGCGAAAGCGGAGGGAGACGAGTTAACTGGAGCCTCGCATCGGGCATATAACGCCGGCAAGCGCCAACGGCTCCATCTTTGAAATCACAGACCTGAAGGCATCATAAGTTTTCTTGATCACGCAATTTTAGCGTGCCGAAAGCAGATACCGTACGCGCTCTGCAGCCAATCGCCGTGCGCCGTTACAGCCGCGCCGCGCTGACTCATTGCAACGTGCTGAGCAATCGAGGCGGCTGCTCCGACGCGCGACGTGCCTGGCGATGATGCAGCAGCAATTCCGCTGTCGTCGTCCGGCCTGCCTCAGCGCCTGCTGGCGATCGCGACGGCCTCGCAGTGCGGCTGATGGCTACATGTTGTCATCCCACGTGCAGCGACGCCTTTTCTTCAGCCCTACGCCCGCTGCGTCTGGAGGTCGGGCGGGCCCGGAGCGGGAGGGCGGCCAAGCGTCTTGCGTGCTTGTTTGTCAGAATCGCGCGGATGGCGCTGCCCGACGGCGGAAGTGGGGGCTTTTGCCATCCGATGTGGTTGCAGAGTCGGGTGAAGGGCCTGCCAGCCGCTGACAATCCGTCCGCTTTGACCCTTGCTCTTTGTGCGGCGCTCGCCCTGCTTAGAAATTGCGCTGACCGGTTCTTTGTGTGAGGGCGAAGCTGCGGAGCCATGGATCTCCGCCCCTACGGCGGACCGAGCCGGCCAATGATGTAACATTGCCCTTTTCGTCGCTCCGCCATGGCATCATCACACATCCTTCTGTCGCGACCACCTCCAACCTAAATTCAACCTCGCCGCTCCATCTGGGGTTGACGCATCTGCTCCAGCCCTCCGCATTTCCCCAGAGCCGGAGGCGGGTCCTTCTCAACCTGGATACTGAAGCGAAAGCAATGGCCATGCAGTTTTTCGTGTAGTCGGACATAGCGCGGATTTAGCACGAGCACCGCATCCCCATCTGAACTAGCTCTGCTACCTTGAGATCCATACGGCGAGAAAAATCTCTCCGTACCCCACGGCGCTACCGTGCCCAACCGATATCCAGCAGACCGACAATTCCCTCGCCTTGGATTCGCCAAGCCCCGAACATCGGCAGCCCTGAAGTGCCGATATTGCCGGCCGATTCTGTCTGTCATGGGTAGTTGAAGAAACACGGCTGATGGCTACTATGGATTTGTATTTTGCTCATATCATGGGTAGTTGAAGCTATCGTCCGGACGCATATGTACAATTTTTAATTCGACATTCTCGTCCGGACGATAGCTTCAAATACCCATACGTGTTGTTTTTCTAAGAAAGAACTGAAGCATAATTATTCTTCACACTAGCCTCTGTATAATATCTTACTTACGGGGGGAGTTGAAGCTAACGTCCGGATGTATTTGTATACTTTTTAAATTAACATCTACGTCCGGACGTTAGCTTCAACTACCCCCGTAAGTAAGATATATTTTCAAGAAGTTTCTGGAAATCTCAAATTTGTCTGGAATAGCAAGCCTGTAGCTTGCTTGTAACTATCTACTATCTACTCGTCCTCCTTAGTAGCGTCGAAGACCTCCACGCCCTCAGGAACTTCGGGAACCCGGAACTCCGGGTTACGGTAGTTCGCCGTAGCTGCAACAGCGTCGAACCAGGCAATGATTGGGCGACAGGCAATGGGCAGGATGATCTCGCCAAAGACTCGCTCGCCAGACGACAAGATGGGATAGTAGTGGAAGCCCCAGTCGGAGCTGTGGGCAGGTAGAGGACTGGAAGTCGTCGTCGAAGGGACAGCAAGCGGCGTGCTGAACGGCTCCGAGGATGGGACCAATGCACGAGCACGGTCACGTAGGAACTTGACGAACTTCTGGTTGGTGAAAACCTCCTGAATCGGCGTCGGGTCCGTCAAGACAATGGCTGCAACACGGTTCTCATACTTCGGCCCTATTATTTGTCAATGGCTGACATATATACGTGAAGAAAGTTTGAAGCACTTACAATCTTCGTTGAGGACTTGTAGCAGAGCATTGCCGCCATTACCAATGCCAACAATGTCGATCTTGGCATCAGGTGCTACCCAGTTCGGGTTGTTGATGATCGCTTCAAAGGTCGACTTGATGTGCTCGGCAACGGTGCTATGACCATCAATCCTATTGTGAACAGGGTGAATCTTGGGGACCGGGTGCACAGCTGACTTCCGTGGCTGCGAATCCCAAGACTGGTTGCTGACGGCCTTGTCGAGATGGTATGAGTAGACAAGCTGGCCTGGGTTGAGCACGACCAAGCCCGGGGCCTGCCAGTTCTCCGGAACCTTGAAAGGGACGCTCTCCGTGCTTGTGACAGGCGTTTTGCTTGCTATGGCCAACTCCGGGCCGTTGTTGGCACCGGGCTTAGAGATGAGGCTCTCCTTGAGATCGTGCTTCTCGTTCTCCGCAGAACCTTAGGTAGGGAGCGCAGGGACTTCAGTGGGCTCAAGATCGGAGCTGACCAGTGCCTTGGCAAGGGAAACCACTGAACCGGCCTCTAGGCCACGTTCCTTGCTGACGATACGGTACGCCAGGAGGCCAAGATCCTGGCAATCCTCGTTGATCACTACCGTGATCCTCTTCTGCTTGTTCATATCTTCCTTTTTGGTGGCGAAGATAGGGACATTGGGTTCGCCATGTGGTTTCTCGCTCGTTTGCTGAGGTAGGTAGATAGGTGGGATGCCCAAAGCTGTCATGCGGCGGGTGACTTCGTCGTTGATGCAGGCATGCATGGACTCGCGGAAAGCCTCGTTGACGCGATCATTGTTGGAGAGCCAGAAGTTGTAGTAGTAGTGAGGCGGCTTGATAGTTCTGATCTCGGATCGTTCGTCGATGAAGTATCTGCGTACTGTTAGAATGTCTCACTTAGATAGATTCGGTGCTCGTACCCAAGCTGCGAGAGGTCCTGCGGATACGATGGATCCTCAGGCATGCCCGCCTCACTGAGCTTGAACATGGTGTAGAGTACCAGGACGGTCGAGCAAGCTGGTGTTGAGGTTGGAGTGGAGGTTAGAGGACGAGGAGCGGGTGTGAAGAGTCGGTATTTTATAGGCGTGTGTCGGCACCTGACGAGGCATAGAAGGAAGGCGCGACCTGTTCAGCAAGCACGTGTTCTTGCCCAATATGTCAATCACGCTCGAATCCAAATCTGCCTGCGCGAGAACCTCTTACGTGGGCAGCTGAAGCCAACGTCCGGACACAAATGTGAGATTTTAAAATACACAAATGCATCCGGACGTTAGCTTCAGCTCCCCACTTAAGTAGGGTGCAATATCTATGGTGAGATATGTTGGAAGTTTGACCATATTTCCAACGAGAAAGTCAAATTCTTGGGCATCGTAATCTCGGAGTACCTCACAGTGCCAGTGCGGGTCAGCAGGTTGGAGTGAAGCATCTGATTCGAGGATCTGCAGCGGCGATATGCTAGCGAACCCAAGCAGGAGCCCCGACAGTCTCTTGTGGGCGTTGAGCCCGCGCATTCGAAAAACCATCCTCCCAAACGCCATCCAATGCCCTGTAAATGTTGTACAACCACGCCACGCTCATCGCCCATCGTCTACCAGCTGGCCTTCTTGACACCGGGGATATTTCCAGCCAGAGCGTTCACACGAAATTGGTACTGCGGAGTGTCAATGTTAGTAAAATGTCGCTTTCGAAGTAGAAGGAGCTGCGTCGCATCCAGTCGCGCGCAAGCGACATCTGGGACAGAGCGGAGTGCTTCAATGGCCTCGTGGAGACTTACTCTACCCATCCTGAAGTCGCTCATGATACCTCTTCCCTTGCCTCCCATTATACACCTGTTCTTGAACTGGGTGGAGCGGGTGTAGGCGTGCATCTGCGAAAGCTCGAGCTGGGCCTGGGCGCGGACACGCTGGGGAAGGAGGGTGTTGCGGATCATGTAGCGCAGCGCTTGTCTGCCGTACCGTTAGCATTGTGCTGAGCTGGATCTCCAGGCGCGCAGGCGGTCATACCTCTCGGGCTCAAACTGGGCGAAGACCTTGCGCTTGGTGTGGTCGCGAATGTTGCGGCCATTGATAAAGGAGCCCAGATCGAGGCGGGCGGCTCTGAACTGCGACATGGTGGACGGCGGGCGATGGGAGCGGATTGCGGATGGCGTTGGTGGTGTTGAAGGTCGGCGGCGGGCGGGAAAGTTGGTGATTGGCGCGTGCGGCGACACCGGAGATGATCCGCGACTTGAACTCTGCCGCGAACCTTCGCTGCAATCAACGCGACCTTGTTCTTCGTGAGTCATCCTGCTGGCTGCGGCTTCGTAAAACAGACGCGCTCATGGACTCCTCAGTCACATCCCGCCGTCTGCTGCTTTGTGCAATACCGAAAAGGCCGCCTGCGAGCGCGACCAGCACCGTTGCTGGTATATCGTTGCCGCTGGACGCCTCTGTCCTAATTTCGAGCACTGCCTGATCGTTGCAGCTGATCGCCGTCCGTGCCAACATCTTATTGCTCCAGCTTCGTCTTTGGCCCTTTGCTTGCCAGGGCCCCTTCACCTCCCCCTTTCGGCCATAACCGAGAAATAACCCCGACTAATTAACACATCTCCATGCCCTTTGCAAGAATTCCTTGAGGTTCCGCCCACTCGCCACCATGCCGCAGATGTTCTCGTTAGACGAAATGCGCGAGCTTGCGCTCGCCTTCCCGGACGCTAGTAGCCGTGCGTTTCCCGAGAGCGATCAGGAGGTCCGCCTCGTCCCTAGCCTTTCTGGAGACGGCTTCATTAGGTCAGACGTCCTTTTACAGAAACTGAACGAGCACATCGAGTCCGGTACGCTTAATCATCTTACTCGCTTACCTGCAGAGCTAATGTGCACCCAGACGGCCATGGACGCCTTCCCTTGTCTGAGCTTGCTACTGCCTTCGACATTTCCAAAGAGGAGCTCTCTGCCCTGGTGAGAGATGCTCAAGCAGAGCTGCTTCTGAGCACGGACGGACAGAGTGCCATCTCCAAGTATGTTTAGACGTCCTGCATGCATTTGTCCATGCTGATTCTCCAGGCCCGAGGCAGAGCGTCTGCAGAATGACCTCAAGGAGCTGGTTCAGGGACGCGTGGTGTATGCTGCCGGAGTTGCTATAGCGAATAATCTCGCGCTTGAGAGCATTCATAAGCTTATTGCCATGAACCGATACGGTGCAAAGGGGGAAGATGAAGACGGACCCCGACTTGCTCTATATCCTCAGACCAGCGACCCTAGAGAGGTCCGTAAGTCCATCATCTTCTCGCCTCCCTTCCTCGATGCACTTGTTGCAGACGCACAAGCTGCCGCCGAAGCTGCTCAGCAGTCAGGAGTGTAAGTTACAGCTTCATTCTCGGTAGAACGAGACATTGACATTATGCAGCCCTGAAAGCATTCCGCCAGACGGCGTCTTGCCAACTGCCTTCCTCCAGCTCATTGTCGATAGGCTTGGGTCTGATTTCCGTGGGCGGGTGGCCGTCACCGAAGGCGCAGTCGAATTCATACCAACAAGCTACCTCGAACGCCTACGGGACGACAAGCTCGACGAACTGGTCGCCGGCACAACGCCTTTCTGTAGCCTCCAATGGTTTGTTGACCTCATGCCGGAGCAGTATCCGGATATCAGCTCCGCGGAGAGATATGTAAATTCGCAACATCCACGAAGAATTTTCATCTTCTTTGACACGGCCGTCTCCAAAAAATGGCATGACAAAGCTATCGGTGACCTCTTGCACACACTGGCGGACAAGTCCATCGTCAACATCAGCGTATGGACGCACCCTATTCAACCCACGCCACGATACTAACACCATCTCCGCCAGGATCCCTTCCAAGACCTCTCTCCCGAAGCAGCCCGCGCAGCCGCTGCCAAAGCCCACGCCGAAATCATCGCCATCGTCCGGACTGATAACGAATGCACCGTCGTCTCCGAAGGCCTCTTTCCTTACCTCATCGGCATGGACCTCTTCCTCGCCACTCAAGACGCCTTCAGCGCACGCGTGCGCGCCCACGCCGAGCACCTCTGGTCCAACTCGCACCAGCTGCCAGAGGCAGAGCTGACGGGGGGGCTGGGCGACCTGAACGCGGTGCTCGCACCGGCAGCACAGGAGCTGCAGCTCCCGCCGCCGCTGCTCCCCATCCTGGTGCGCTGCGGGTGCGACGGCGGCGCCAAGGCGGCCTTCAACGAGACGCTGACGCAGCTCGAGGCCGACGCCGACGCCGCGCTCGCCGCCTTCTGGGCCGACCGCGTGGCCGCGCGCTTCGAGCTGCACGCCGTCGCCACGGCCGAGACGGCCATCGCGGACGCGAAGGTGCGCGCCCAGCTGCTCGACCTGCTGCGCGACTACGCCGCCAGGGAGCTCGTCCCGGACGCCGTGGCTCGCGCCGAGGCAAAGGGCCTCGTCCGCAGCGCGCGCGCCAGGCGCAACGTCAAGAAGCTGCTGGCCGTGCTCAAGGAGCCGTCGTCGTCGGCGCAGGTCGGTGAGCAGGGGCTGGCCGCCGTGCAGGCGTCACTGCAAAAGTTCGCTGCGAAGATGGACGTGCCGCCCGTGGCGGACGTGCAGGCGCGGAAGGAGGCGTACGTGCGGGACATGGTGCGCGATATGCAGAAGGACGCCGATGCGCCGCGGTTGTTCCTGAAGTTGATGGTGGCGCTGTGGGCGAAGCGCGCCGATGGTGTCGTCTACGCGACGGGCAAGTTCGCACCGAAGCTGTTGAAGCTGCTGTCCAAGGGCGCTGGCGATGGTGGGCTAGGCGAGGAGCAGGTGGCAAGGCTAGAGGCTCTAAAGGATGCTGTAAAGGAGGGCAGCGCAGGTGATGCCGAGAAGGCAGAGATGAGGAAGATGGCTATGGAGGCGTGGGAGGTGTGACACACCGAGCATATGCTGGGAAGGTTCAAGGGTCTGTGTGGGTTGGGAGGATCTTTGTTTTAAATTTGAGCTTATTACTTTGTACATGTTCAGGTTTCAGTTGCGTACAGTCCCCTATTGCGGCCTATGGTGTGGATTTGTTTTTTGCTCATGTCATGGGTAGCTGAAGCTATCGTCCGGACGCATATGTAGAATTCTTAACTCTACATTCTCGTCCGGATGATAGCTTCAACTGCCCACATATGTTTTCTTTTTTTTTTTTTATGGTAGAGAGGGCGCTGTAGACTGGTATTTCTACTAATTCGTTGATTAAATGTAAGCTTGATTAATTACAACACGATGTATAAATTCGAATGCCCTCCGAGGTATTCTAAAGCACAAGCATCTCCGGTTATCACTATTGTTACTTCTAAAGGGAACTGTTCACGGGATTTCAAGGAAGAATCCCCGATCTTTGCATAGATACTGCATCATCACCCGATTCTCCTAGTTATTTGAGTTAATTGTGAAGGGATAACGCCTTGTCTCCGTGAATAATTGAATTCATTGCCTGTACTTTAGTTCTGGAAGAAACGGCACTTCGTTATCATATTCGCAAGAAATAAGACTTACGTGGGCAGATAAAGCTATCGTCCGGACGTAAATGTAGAGTTCTTTAATCTACATGTGCGTCCGGACGATAGCTTCAACTACTATACAATGAGCTTTGATGCTTATGTAAATGAATTGCGATGGGCAAGATCGTTTCGCGGCCACTGTGACCTGGATGTTTTTGTACTTTGTAGGCTGACATTCGCACCTGGGTGTTTCGCTTCAGCTGTCCATGCAGAAAAGGTATTATCATCTATTAACTATAGAAACGATAAATATCTTGCGCCTTATCATCTGGTGCCTTTGAACATGCTAAGAAGTGGCTGTGAATGCTAAATTCCACGTGCAGGCCTTCGGGCAAGGAGACAGATTACCCCGTGGCTAGGACCCCCCAGCGTCGTGCAAGGCTTTTCTTTTGCAATCTGCCTTGTTGTTGTTTTTCTTATTTTGTCCAAAATACTCAAGTGTGGGCTGTCCCATCTTTCTAAGGTCCCAAAAAGACCGGTGATGGTGGCTGAGCGCTGCTGGCGACGGGTCCCTTGCTTCAACATCCACCCATCCACGAAATAGCCTTGCCGTGACTCAAAACAAAGCAGAATGAAAGGAGAACGTCTAGTAAGAAGCCTAGGGGACTCTAAAAGAGTTCTGGCCTCTTTGCAGGGCCAAAAAAAAAAAAAAAAGGAAACACCAGGAGACTGGACTCCTGGGAGCTTTTGGGGCCCAACCGCGATTCGAACGCGGGACCTCTCGCATTCTAGGCTTGCTTAAAGCGTCCCAAAGCGAGAATCATACCACTAGACCATTAGGCCGACGATTTGGAGGTCGTTGTTGAGGTCTGGGATGGGGACAAGTGGTTATGTCGAAGGGGGAGCGTTGGGGAACCGCAAAACGTGGATGAGGCTTGGCAGAACAACAAAGGATCGTCAGAAGTTGCCGAGGCAGCTTTCTTTAGGCTTGGGGCGCACTGGAATATGCTATGTGTCACAGGGCGAGTGGAGGCCGAGGGGTCGCCGAGGGTGGGGAATCTGGGCGAGACTAAGCGACTGACAGGCACAACAGGGTTCGCGGAGTGATTTTCTTTGCAAGCGAGGGTCGGAACATCAAGCGTGAACGAGAGAAGGAAAAAGTTGATGACCAGTTGGCTGGCCGAGGTGAAATTTGCATGGTGGTCAGCGGTGGCAAGGCCGAGTCTACGCTTGATTGGTGCGAACCGCCGGAACGAATCGCGCACGTCACTATCAGGACGGTGCGACAGACAGGCTCTCTAAAAAAAGAAGTTAGTAGCATGGATCGAAACGAACCCAACTTCCAATATACTGAAGCCTGAAGACGTTATGCTTCCTGAAGGATTTGTACCTGTGCGGCGATAATTTCACTTTGCTTTTCGCAGGTGCAGGTGACATTAGGCGCCTATTGGCCGTTGGTGAGGTCTTCATGGTTGGGTGGACTGTGGGAGACGTGATGCCGCTCTTGTGAATGGTTGAAATGGATATAGATTATACTTTTCACCGGACCGCGAATGGGCCTCCATGAGAACAGCTTTCGTCTGAGCGCCGAGATGAAATGAGATGGCAAGGTCTCCTAGTAGAAACATCCGGTGCATAGCCTTGTGAAGCACTAAAGACATGGAGTGGTTGACGTCCAGGGGAAATCGTCCTAAGGCAAACAATTTATTGCCTTAGGCGTATGGCTACTATTGCCTTAAGCGTACGGTTGCTGCCTTAGCGCGTGCGCCTTCTTCTCCTCTATCATCAATCCCTTCATTCCAGATTTAGTTTAGTTCAGTGACCGAACACCTTCTCGATGACAGTGATCCCATTCCGTTCTTTTCACTTTCAAGATCAACATCTGAGAGCTGAAGCGTTAAACTTAGGATTGTTTCATCTCACAGTAGGTCACAACTTCGTTACGAGAACTTCCGACTCCTTTAAATACTTGAAACAACTGTATTCCAGTGAACCCGACCTTACTGTTCTTTTCTATTCGTAGCCGGTCTTCCGTAGTCATGCAGTACAAATGAGAAGAGGTCCAATGACAAACGAGCTCCGCCGTAATGCCTCGGAGCAACCAGGGTCGCCCCCCAAAAATAAAGAAAACTCTAGTGGTATCTACAACTTTGACGCACAAAACAAGGATATCTAATGGAACGCCACCCAATGACGACATATAAACAACACACCCCGTCGATAGCACGAGAATCAAGGAAAGTCATGAATCGGGATCCCGTTGCTCTTGGAGCTAGAACTCAGACTGTCCTTCTCGGCCGCATTGTCATGCATGCGGCTCTTCGCATAGCTTATGCCAGCGATGTCATCAAGCTCCATCGGGTCGCTGCGCACGATGACGGTCGTCTCCGTCTTGACGGCGAGAGCGGCAGGCTGGGGAGGGGTGAGCAGCTCAGTGCTATCCTGCCTCACCAACCAGCGGCGGTTATTGTGGTTCTTGGCGGCATTGCCTGCAATGATGAGCGAGTGGCGGAAGCCGGCGCCAGCGCCGGCTTCAATGGTGGTGGTGGTGCCAAAGAGCTGACGATTCGTCCAGAAGGGGAAAGACGACTGGAAGGTGTCGATGAGCTCGTCCTCGGCCGGTACACTATGCTCCTCATCGTCGCTACCAGGAGCGTCAGGTGTGGGGACGAAGACTTCACGGGTGGCACAGTAGACCAGGACGTCCAGCCAGCCGGTGCAAGAGATCATAGCGCCGGCAAGACACAGGTGGTCGATACTGGTGTTGATGCCCATGACGCTCTGGAGACGGGCGGAGGCGAGAGGCAGGGTGCATACGACGTAAATGAGCGGGTAGACGACCATCATGTAGGCAGCTCGCTGAGCCTTGGCCGTCTTCACCGGGCAGCGAAAGTGGTTGCTCTTGATGCGGCGGTGGATGATCCAGAAGAGTGTGCCGTAGAGGAAGACGGTACCGAACTCGGCGACGAAAATCCAGAAGTAGTGTCCCCATATACGCAAACCGGGGTATTTGGCGTTGACCCAGCACTGTCACATGAGGTGAGCTCGAGTGATGACAAAGAAGGGACAAGAACTTACCCAAGCTCCGGCGCGAACGTAAAGATCGTCGCCATAGGTGACAGCACCAATGATGGCGGCCAGGAAGACGAATGCCCAGATGGAAGCACAGACGGTGTAGAAGGTGTAGGAGTCAATCTTGTGGGACAAGGCGATACAAGCGAAAGTGTGGAGGCCAATGGCAACGGCCCACCAGCCGCTTGCGAGATCGCCTACGGAGACGAACCAGCCTTGGGCGTAGCAAGAGGGCGACTGGACGTCGATTGCATCGCGCACAAGCCACTCGATGTTGATGAAGAAAGCGACGGCTTGTTGGAGATCGGCAAGGAGAAGGTTGAAGATAAGGAAGATGAACTGATTCTGGACGCCATGGGCCTTTCTCCGCCACCTGGACAGGAGAGTGCGGGCAAGAATAACAAGAAGCGCGGCGGTGGAGACAAGCGATAGGAGACTGAAGACGACTACTGCGGTGAGGCCTCTGGTCATCACCGGAGGCAAAGGAGAGAGAGAGGCAGAGTCTGGAGCCAGGTCGGCTACATTTTGGCCCATTGTGGCGTTGGTGGTGGAAAACAAAAAGGCAATAAGGTTGGTATGTACACGGGAGGATAAAAGCATGATGGACGGAAGAGGCGGGCTGGGCATAAGTAGCACTGGTCGGAGGCGGCGGAGGGCGAATTTGCAAGGATGGATCGTGGGCGAGTCGTGGCGCGGTTAGGGTGTTTTGATGCTTAATTCTAGCCATAGCCTGATGCACAGACTGGAAGAGGCTTCATCTGCGCTTAAACGTGCAGCTGTGAGTTCGTTAGCCCTGCAAGAGAGACACAGATCCAGACTGGCGGGACGCATATGGGCTGATCGTCAGCAGCATTGGACGGTCTTCGCACCGCAGCCCGAATTCGCAGGTCTGAGAGGTACACGACAGCGCCAAGGCACGGGGTCCGCGGGTGCGAGCGTTGGGCGACGAGCTCATGAGTTCAAACGGCCATAGGCGGGCGTCTACAGACTGGCGCTGGCGGGTGGCAGCGGCGGACGTGCATGGAATGAGGCTAGTGAGGGTTCTCGAATCATGGAGCCAAGGAGCGAGGCCGGAAGCAGACTGGGCTGGTGATGGCTTGGGGCTGGTGTTGACGACTTCCTGACTCGCCCCGCTCTCCGCCGAATCCTCCCGTCCGCCGCCCTCCGCCCTCTTGCTTTCCCGCTTCGCCCCCAACCCTCAACCCGCTCACCCCACTACCACGCGGTATTCCTGCCCTCACATGCGTCCTCCACGCCGCGCCCGCCGCTGCTGCTGAGTCCGCCGCCCTGCAGCGCGTCGCAGCTCGCTGTTTCACCTCCAGAGTCTATCCCAACGCTCAGGCCCGGCGATCGCCCTCCGCTCTAGCTGCTCCACCTGCTCAATAGGGCTATCATACTGCCTTGCGCGGAGTCATGCTCCACCTCTCCTTGACCTTCGTCACGATCCACCCGCTGCCACCCAACATACAGCTTGATCAGCCCGGACTCCCTTCAACGTTGGCCGCCGCAGTCCCTACCGTCCGCGCGGCCCGGCACGAAACCGCCGCCAACTTCGTCGCTGCCCAAATTCTGTGGTGCTTGGCTGGACGCAAGTGCCGGACGGCACATCTGACTTAATTTATCTGAAGATCTGAGACACGAGTGGGCACACATCTCATCGTCCTACTTACCTCGGCTGCTCTTCGCTGCGAGATCGCTCAAGCAAACTCTACCACTGAACCGTATCTGGCCTCAGCTACACCCTGACTCTGCAGCTCGTGCTCCAGAACCTGCCGCCTGTGTCATGCCACAGAACACCTTGCCGCCCTCTTCCCATTCGACGTCGAGGTCACGTTTTGTCGCGCAGGGCGGTCGTCATCTAATGCTGACATGACGGCCCACCTTCACAGCCGCACCGCGAAGGCACCTTACAAATTCTCCGATCGCTGACTCGCGCGAAAGCCGTTGCCGAGATGATGGGCACGCACCTCTGATCAGGGTCCCTCCGTCTTGTTGATGCCCAGCCCTCCGCACTCCTTTCCCAAAAGACGCTCAGGGTCCGTCGGCACTCGAGTCAGCAGGGGGCTTGGCATAGTTGCCCCGCAACAAAGTGTTGACTCTCTAGCTTGGAACATTTACGGCGGAGGCTGGAGACCAAGAGCTTAAGCGAACTTCATCGTACGACTCGATCTAGATGTGTTTGGCCTGCGGCAGGATTTGTAAAAACAGACGAAGCTTAAACGGAGTCAACTCCGCCATCCTTCGATCGAGATGGGTACGATACTTTCTAGAGTGCAAGGTAAGCCACGATCCCTGAATCCTGCAATCCTGATTACCTTTGCTCTTCATTTTACATGCTCTGAACTCCCAATCATAAACATCGCTTTTCTCTCCGTGCCCGAATGGCACCACTGATGTTCCCTTTTATTACTCCGCCATTTCTTCCTCCACCAATGGCTTTATCATTCCCGTGTGTTCCTCGCCATCCCAGAGACGTGCACCCAGATCCACAAGACCTAGCATATACAGCTATCCTCGTGTGAAGTCGAGACACTCGGCCAGGCACTGCTCGGAAAACGTCAATCAGCTATACGATGATCTGAAACTCGACATATTTATCCAGCGAGCCGAGGCCAGCCTCGCACTTCCAAAGAAAAAGGTGGAATTAAATTTATTTATGAAGCGAAAGTGTCATCCCATTCCGAGTGCTCGTAAGCAAGACACTACGTTGAGTATGAACTCATCTGCTGCCATTCTAGCGTATTCTCCCTCAAGCGTCTCATTCAAAGATGAGGTAATCGCCCTACATCCCGATCTCTAGATCTGAGAGAACTGAGGGAAACGAAGGTTTGGAAGAGAGAGAGAGAGGGAAGAAAATAAGAGTATGGGCTTCCTAAGTCATGAACACCTTTCCCATGTATCAATCCCCTTCTCCATCCATGCACATATACTGAAAAAGAACAAGGAAAGAACAAGAGTTGACGAATAGGCCGTACCCAGTCCGGTATCCAGGGTATCTCAGACGACAGAAAAAAAAAAGATCAGAAAAAGAAAAGAGGTAGAAAGAATCATTCCGGTCCAGCGTACATGCGCATCATCAATGGTTAAGAGAAACAAACGAAAGCGGCTGGAAATTTTGAGAGATGGCCGACTCGACTCCAGGTATTAATTTTGGTTTGTTTGTGATCTCGTTGGTTTATTCCTTTCAATACGGACTACCCGACCTCGGCCTCGCAGCATTCGAGTTGCCCACCACCTCGACAATTCTGCCACTGGGTGTCGACACGCCGCTACCATCGCCGCCACGGCCGCTCCCTTCTCCAGGCAGCATATAGTTGTCGGCGGGCTCGACCCTGATCTCAACCTTGGTTTCAGCGCGGACACCACCAAGGCCGGCGAGGATGGAGTCTGTGCTGCCGCGGGGCGTGGACTCGCGGGCGGAGGTGCTACTACTGCGGGCGCGCGTCAGGCCTTGGGTGGAGGGGGTGTTACTGTTCTTGTGCTTGGGGCGGCCGATGCGCTCGATGGCGGAGTGGTGGACGGCGCCGCCCTTGGACAGCTCGTCCATGTCGATGAAGCTGGAGCCGCGCGCGTCGCGGCCGCCGGTGATGGTGACGGTGTGGTCGACGGTCAGGCCGCCCTTGCGGTCGCTGAATGACGCCATGTCCCAGCCGGTGCCCGTGGTGCTTCCGTGGGCGCCGTAGCCGGTGCGCCCGCCCGACGACGACGCGGCGCCCGCCGCGCCCTTGTGCTGGCCGATCTCGTTGGATACGAGGACGCGGCGAGTCAGCGCGTACAGGGCCGCATCGACCCAGCCGCACGACGTCATCATCGAGCCCGCGGCGCAGTAGTATGCGATGGGTAGAGTCTGGCCCGTCATGGTGGCCATGCGCCCGGCAGCCAGCGGCAGCGTTAACAGCACGTAGGTGAGCGGGTACAGGACCATGTAGCGCGCTGCCTGCGAGACCTTATGCTGCGTGCCGCGTTGTTGTGCCGAGGAGATGTGGGCCAGCTGCTTGCGCAGGTAGATGAAGATGAGGGCGTAGACGATGACGGTGCCGAACTCGATGATGAAGATCCACAGGTAATGCAGCCAGAGGCGCTCCGTCTCGTACTTGTCCGACGCCCAGCACTGAAAAGGGGTAAGTTAGTTTTCCATTCTCGTATTTTATTTGGTATGCCGGCTGTAATGGAGGAAGAGAGTTGAAGTGTTTCCTCGGCCGAGGATGCGTATCACAGCCCTGCCTACCGCCATACTCATTACGAATCCGGCAACTCTTCACACTTATATTTTCCATCTCATTCACGTGTCATGATCACCGGCTGAACGAAAGAGAAGATGAACTTACCCAAGCACCAGCAGCAGTGAAGTACTTGTTTCCGTGCAGCGCCGGTCCAAGCACCGTCAACAACAATGCGATGGCCCAGATGATAATGGTTCCAGTCAAGAAGACCCTGAAAGGCAGCTGCCGGCCCTTGACGACGCTAAAGAAAGTATGCAGGGCGATGGCGAGGACGAACATGCCGGATGAGATGTCGCCGATCTGAACGAGCCACGCCTGGCCGAAGCAAGCGGGGCTGGGGGCCAGCATGCTATCGGTGTGGATCCAGTGGAAGCTAATAAGGAAGGAGAGCGACTGCTGCAGGTCGGCCAGCAGCAGGTTGTAGATGAGCAGCACGTACTGGTTGTAACCGACGTAACTGCGGTAGTGCTTGCGCCACGATACCAGGCGGTACGTGATCCACGACAACAGTCCCACCGTCGCTACCGTCGACATCAGGGCGAAGATGCCCACCGGCCACAACCCCTTCCGCAGGTCATCCGGTAGCGGGTCAACGCTGTACGGCCAGGGGAAGTGCTGGGAGTCTGCCCGGGGGAGAAGTTTGGCCGCCATGGTTTCGGTAACTTCGTTTCCTGGGTGCTTGGTTCCTGTCCCACGGGTTCTTCGTCGTCCGGGTATTATGGAGGGTTAAATTAAGAGGTGGTCTAGAACGGATCGATGACGGGTTGGATGGGAAAAGTCGTCTCTACTTGGATGTTGATATGCGTAGGGGCATGTCGGTAATCCTTCGCTTCTTGGGTGGAAAGGATATCCCTCAGCGGCGGGAATGTGTCGAGCGGGGCAAAAAGAAAGAAGGAGTGTGAGAGAGAGCGAGGGGGGAACGGATAATATTCGAACGAACGAGGGACAGTGGGGCTGAGCAGGGAGTGGTATGTGAGGCACAAGACGAGTCAAGGCCAGGGACGAAAGGATGATGGGAGATCCGCCCTTTGGCGAGGGTATGCGGCAGTCTTTTCAGTGGACCAGGGTCCTCTTGGTGGGCGTGGGGCAGTACTAGCTACATCTGTGCGGCTGGGGGTGGGATGAGGCGAGAGGGTGACATGGACTATGGCAGATCAAACGGGAGCACAAGACGCGGATGCGGCTGCTAGAGGGACCCGGGCCCGGTAAATCTGACCCTCGTCACTTGCCGCAAACAGTGCGCGCATGGGCTGGGCCTATCATTTGTCGTCTCCGCTACCAGGCTGGGGAATTGCAGCCGGGGGATGCTGGCACGATCAGCTTTTCCGGCGGCCTTGATGCCCGCTTGGCCGGTTCAACCCAGGATTCGGACCGCCGCTATTGGACTATCTTTTGTGGGCTGGGCCGTGGTGTCCTGGTGACAGGGTGTTGGAGAGTTCGTGCTGACTGCTGCGGAAGGATTGCAGGCACGACCGCAGAAGCACCGTTCTCTGTTGATTCCCATCTTTTTCGATTGCCCATTGCATCGGAAGGCTCCGCGCGGCTGACAAGTGGTGTAACCTCTGGCGGACAGGGGCGGCTCACACGTGGAAGCGACTACGTAAACAGCAGCGTGGTTTGAGTCTTCGTGTTGGGGTTGGTCAGGTACCTTGCACGATCCGCGCCGCAAAAGACATGGGGTATCGGCGGGCGCCCGTTATGGGACGCAGCGCCGGGGATCAGCAAGGGGCACGTCTTCGTACTGTTCATTCATTCACAGTCCGCTGCTGGACGGCGTGTGAATGAGGACAACGGCGCATTGCACTACCAAGGCAACAGTTCTTGTTTCACACGCGGCGCCGGACCTAGAGCGGGTCGGGAGTGTGCTTCCGCAGTAGGGGCAAGAGACAAGAGACACCAAGACAAATGCTTCGCCCGTCTGTGCTGGGTGGCGGTTGACTCGCAGGCCCAGCGATTGGCAAAACGGCGGCGACTCGCGTGCTCGCGAGGGATAGCTGTTCACCCTCCCTTCGCCCTACGCCTAGTAGAACGTTTCGCTAGTGGGCGCTACGTTCGACAGTTGATTAGCGGCGCGCATCTTCATCCTCTCCCGCCCCCAAAGTCTTTGCCGCTGCTCCTTGCCGTCATAGTCTTTGCGCTTGGGCGTGCGCATCCCTAAGAACATCGCCGAATGGTCGTCATGCGAGCTGGCAGCCGGCACCTGTCTCACTTTAGCTGCCCTCGACGCCATCAGACCTGTCCGTTTCAGGTGCTCGGCCAAGAGGCGCTATTGAGAAAGCTGGTGTTGGGATCCAGAATGTCTGCGGGGTACCTAGTCACGGAGACTGGCGTGCGGAAATAAATGGATAGTGCGACTTGTGCCTGTTCAGCCAAGCTTTCCGGGGCAAGGCTGGGCTGGGCTGAGCTGAAGAAGGGCAGGGCAGATCTCGATGGCTGACCGGAGCTGCCGACACCTGCAATCCCCGACCCTGCATCAAATTTACTGCGCGGCGCAGCAAGCATCGCTTCGGCTCCACTGTTGTCTCGCGGATCCCCACTCAGCACTCGCAAATCCTCGGCTTCTGATTCCTGTTGCTTCCAACCAACGCCCCACTTCGGCTTCCACTCAACTCTTTCCACCCGTCCCACGGCCCCCCGTGCGCCTGCCGCTGCGCTGTAAAAAGGAAAAAAGGGATCCACCGCCCGTGCCACCTTCGCCTTAAGCGACAAACGGAAGCATTCCCGCCTGCCCTGCCACTCAATACGCGTCGCTCCCGCCCGCCCGGCGGAGCCAGTGGGGTTGTCGAGAAGATCTCTATAGGGGAAGCTTATTGCAACAAGCCTTTTCTCCATCAACAACCTGAGGTTGACCTGCTGCCGAAGCGAAAAAGCACTGTGAATCCTGCAGGAAGCCATGGCGCACGTCACCTCTAACGGCGTAGTACGTACCTGCGTTCTGGAATAATATTACTTTCAACCGCGCCGCCGGCCCACCGGCTGCTCCACCTTTTGCAATCAACGCCGCCCCCTCGCTTTCGCAACCTCTTGATGAAATCCCTCCCGGTGGGTCTGCGCCGCAACCTCTTCAGCCTGGGGCTGTGCGCCATATCACACCTCCTTTTCCTCATTCTCATCAAGTGTCGGTCCTTTCCAGCAACATTGCCTAACGGGGAGCCGGCACACCTGGTACAGCCGCTCGCCGGTGAGCGGGAAAGCCGCCGCGCCGCAAAATCCGCCGACTCCAACAACCTGTTACTACCTTCAATTATTCCCGAGAGCCAATACGGTACCCACTCTGCTCATTCCCAGTGCTGTCCAGACGGGCACTATCGATACATAACTAGAACTAAATCCTGCCGCGGCTCGGAAACTGCACCTTCAGATCATCATGCACCCAGCCGACCTCTCCGGTCGATCTCCCCGCACACGCAGTCTCTAGCATTTGAACCTTGGATTCGCCACCGCCCACTGCTGCCTTTCTGAGCATCCCCGCCCTCGTCCGTCCATCACACTCACCGCGCTGTGATTTGCCATCTTTGCAGCATCGATAAGCCTACAACCGCTCACGTCTACTCACGAGCAGCCTCCATCGTATCCAGTTGCTCTCCGGCGCTATAACTTCGGTGCTCCCACGGGGAGTATGGATGATCCCATGACGAAGGAGCCAACTCATCATTTGTACTATCGACCGTTCAGCCGGTAGGACCGAGAGCTTGCCCCACAATTGACTATCCTCCCGCCCTACCATTTGGCCCTGAAGATTTGTTACATCTTATCTCCGCTTTTGCTCTTACCTCCTTTTCGGGCCTGGAATGGTCTACTATGCTCTGATTGGCGAATGCCCTCATTAGGATTCACTTCCCTGCTAGCATTGCCTGAAAAGAGTGACTGGCGTGTTTGAGCATAGCCAAGGCTCATCTCATGCCGACGCCACTTTTATCATATTCTTCCGCACGTGGTGGTTGAGATGACGCAGTTTTCCAGAACGAAAAAGAAACGAGCAGCGTCTGCGGAAAGTCCATTCTGCACCGTTACCGCCCATGGCTACCGGCTGGACCTGACCAAAAACGGGTCCCAAATAGCTTAAATTACAACCTATCTATTGGATATTGCGGGTTGCTTTTCTTTTTCTGATTCAAAGAGCAGAGGATTAAGAAACATCTATGGGATCTGCACGTACCAATGCTCATTCGTTGCGTCAAGAGCACAACTACAGTTGCCGTATTTCAAATCCTCCCGTTCCGTTTCTCCCTACGTAGACGCACATTACATCCGATCTCCTTGGCTACTTTGCTGTTCAAATGCGAGATCATTCTTCGTACTTGGAACAACGAGACCTTCGACTGTTTCCGATATGTCCATGCAATCTTATTGTCCTTTTTCTTTTTTGTTCTCTAATACTTCTACCACAGAAGTCAAGTCAACCCACCCACCCCAAAAGTTTTCATACATGTCGTCAGCACTAAGCTTTTGGTACGTACCCACACAAGGCCCAGCCTACGCGTCGATCCTCCGCAAAGAAGACCCGCGGCCGTGGTGGCGAGAGATCGAACGTGGGCTCGAGCACCCTCCCCTGGCGCACACTCTCTCCCACTCCACAACCGCCCAGTGCTTTGGACGGATCGAAAACGGTCCTCGGGGTAGTGCGAGCAAAGAGGGAATGGTGGCCCATCTCAAAAAGAAGATCATGGCTATCATTGGACGGGGGAAGTGACGGGTTATGGGGCCACAGCATTCTCTCGGGGATGACTCGGAGGCGCGCCATGCACCATGCCTTGGCCTCGGAGCACTTGTCCTGGATCGGTAGGAATGTGCGCGCGCACGGTATTTGGGGGATGTGTGACGGGGGGTTTGGATGAGGAGTGGAGGTCGGATCCCCCAGTCTTTCGGCTTGCGAACATGTGTCTCGTGCTCGTGATTGGGTCCGTGGTGGTTGTGGAGGAAGAAGCTGTTGTTGTAGACACGAGAGGATCTGCCGCGAATCTTCTTGGCCCATGCCGATGCGATACCGGAGAATTTCCTTCGAAGACCATACCCCTTAGAAATTGTTCGACCATATCATGAAAAGAGAAGGTGAGCATGGGAACCGTGGAGTCAGGGTCTTCAAGCCAAATCTGAGTTCGAAGATCTACCACCTCCAAGGCAAACTAAATCATAGACCAGGATTAGGAAATGTTCTGACTAATAAGGTCCCCTGCATTTCTGGCCCTGTCTTCTCTGCAGCTAATTTGCTTTGCGTTTCCAGTAATTCGTCTTTCATAGGTAAAGGAGCATTTAGCTAGAAACTTGTATGTGCTACGTATCATGAAATTACAGGGCTGCTATAGGTTCTGCGTACGAAAAACTCAAGACTAATAACGGGCGCGACATCATTGTCTATGCTGTTGGCTCACCAAATGACCTCTTCTATATTCACGAGAAATAGGTTTTCCTTGAAATTTTGATAGTCAGCACTGACAAGCGCTAAATTTATATGACTACAGTCCCATTCAACTCAGAGATCGCATACCGCATCCTGGATTCGATGGTTAAATGTTGCAGGACCACTGCTATTCACGCCTGGGAAATGCTGACGTGATCCCAAACATCAAGAACAGCTTTGAAAATATCAACATTTTAAGTGGCTAGCTCGAGAAAAAAGCAGCAGGAGCTTGAAATCAGCCCGTCTCGTGAAGAAACATCCGCACTCTTCCAAGAGGCGTCCATGAGCCTTCCCACTCATATAAAGGACCACATTAACAAACGCTCGACGCTTGAGAAACTTCATGAGTTGGATAATACATGGAAAGTAGTTTTCAAAATGCGTGAAAGATCTGGAGATTGCTGTGGATCGCTGTTTGGAACCTGTACCTGGGTTCATGCAGATACATCTCCAACAGATGGTGCTATGCAAGCGGTATTTCAGAGATTGAACCTTACATAATTAAAACTACTTGACATCGTGCAGATGGCATTTTTTCATTCATGCACCTATAAGCCATCAAACTATTTCAGGGCCTACAGTGTAACGGTCCAAGTACTATTCACGACGCCACGACGCCACGTAGGACTTCTCAAGGGCAAAAGCATGCACTGGAGTGGACGAAATCGAGGTTTCATTCTAGCGTGGTCAGCCAACGTACCATGTTTGCGATACCCCACCTCTCTTGTCTGTTTCCGAAAATGACTGGAACTGCCGATAGTTGCGTGTCCTGGTTTTTTATACTGCTAGGGTTTGATGAAACTACGCTGCGTGTATACGTAACGATCTATTTTAGCAATGCTTCTTTCATAGTCTACGAGTTTGTTCCATGCTTGTACAAACAAGAGCAAACCTCGGATATTGTCCTACAAATCTGGCTCCCACATCTGACACACCGCAATCTGGTTGCCATGAGATAGCTTGACAGATACGAAGGCTGCAAGAGTGGCCTCTCAAGCAGATTTTTGGAGACTACTCGAGACAGTTCTTGTCGAAATACCCGGCTTATCCCTCGTACTCTCGAAGTCTGATGAGCTTGACCGCGGCGAATATTGCTGTAAGGACATCCTTCAAAGACTGAAGATATACATCATCCGTTCCGACGATTATTAGTTGGGAAGCCACATCCCATGTTATTCCATTGGAATCCAAGGAAGTATCAAATCCGGTGTTCTTTCACGCTACTCTGCCCAAAAAAGACGTGAGAGAAGATGACAATAAGTTTTCTGATCATATAGAGAGAAAAAGAAAAAGGAAACTATCGGCTCATTAAGAATAGCCAAAGCACGATATTTCAGAGTAGATGGCTGACAAAGCCTGTTGCATGTTCTTGCGGATTGGGGGGCAGAGAATTCAGCTGGAAGATTGCATAGGCAGAGGTGTTCTCGAGAAGGTCGTAAACAAAATGTTAAGGGCCTTCCTCGCGTCTATAAACACCTGGACGAATGTCTGATACCTCAAAGAGGATGGAAAATAAAGGTATATATTAATTCTTTAATGGGAAATGTTCGTATTTAACTTGCTTGCTTATCTTAGCGTTAATCGAAGCTCTGTTGATTCGTTAAGAAGCTCTTCTCGATCACGTCTGCGTGGATGATGTTCCTTAAATCACAGAGAGCAAGATCGATAGCGGAGGCTAGACTCTTATGTGGATCATCTCTGGAGATTCAAGCTGGATTTGCACCTGGGTCCTATATTATTATACTAGAATGCAGGACATTACGGTGAAGTTCCTCGCTCCGCCGGGTTCTTTGCCTGCATGATGCATTGCTCAAACCCACCAGAACAAGCAATTATCAGACGAAGAACAGGAGCTCCCGCTTCACCCAAAGCAAAGATAGTTGGCTCAAGAGTTTAGTGAAAGTGGCGCACAAGATGTATACTGTGATACATGCAACCCGGTGTCTGTTTTTACTAAATTGTTGTGTTTTCACCAATGAACTAGCGCATTGATGGTCTAAGGTTTCCATGCCTAAATGCATCAATTTCGACTCCTACTCTATGTGCATGTTATAATTTGAACATTCACATTCTGGAAATGGTTGGAATTGTAACGTACGAGAACGAATTTCTAAAGAGCTGGTTCTTCTAAGGCCTATACTGTATTTACATGTAACTCTTAGACTGTGGAAATCTCTCTTACAAATCTTAAACTTGGTCCTTTGAGACCCTGAAGTTCCCGTCAAGCATCACTAAGTATTGGTGAGTGGTTATCGGTTGGCCCGTTATTGGGAAAAGGCGTGGTATTTTGCCACTTGACCGTGATCTTCTCTCACTAGCATGAGAACATGGGAGGAGCTGTGTTATGATCATTTCTGCGCAGCATGATCTTTTTATACGTGAAAACATAAGGACCATTCCTTCGTGAGACCTGAAGATTATTCAACGGTTGTACATCTTACATACCATCCGAGATCAATTTACTTAGTATTGCAATCAAGCCGAGTGATTGAAGCTCTCACCCAGATATGTTTACTCCCAAATACGCCCTGATAAATGCCCCAGCCACTCCTAGTCAGTGCTGCAATACTCGACGAACCAAAGGAGTAAAGCTTACAGTGTCTTCTCACTAGCCGGATATAGTAACGATTAAAGCTAAAGGATCATTGTGTCGGTGCTCATGAAGAAAACATTGCCTAAGCAAAACTGTGTTCAAGTCTCAAGGATTAACAGCTAAGGGTCCAAGTCAGCCTCGCAAAAGCAAGCGGTGAGAATGGGATGGGAAACTAGCCACTCACGGATGAGTCAACCAGGCAACAGTGGACACGAGCCACAACAAGGCTGACACAGCCTCGTTCGTCCACAGACCATCACAAACATTTAAGAGCAGCTTCAAAGCCATCGATCCATCGCCTTATGCGCCTTCACAAGCCACCATCCCTTTCCAGACTTTCTATTTCTATCCTGCGCTGCCCACAGCATCGCAAATCGTGGACGACCAGCGCCACCTCCGCAAAATCAAAGCCACTCACCGAGGCTGAACACATCACCCCACACGAAAAACCCCACAGCACCGAAAGCAAGAAGAGAAAAATTAAAATAACCGGAATATTCAAAACCATGGCGTCCCCACCGACCACCGATATCCCCGCCATCCCCTCCTCCTTCCTCCGCGGCCCTGGCCCCAACACTCTCTCCACCAACCGCATCAACTTCACCAATACCCCTCTGCCGCAGTACGGAAACTGCTACGCGACCATCATCGACAATGCCCTCACGCCATCCGAGTGTGCCACCATGCTCCGGCTGGCCGCCGCCAGCAGCACCAGCGCCTCTTCTGATGAGCAGCAGCAGCAGCAGCCCTCCGCCGAAGGCGGCACCTGGGAGCGCGCCATGATCAACATGGGCGGCGGCCGGCAAGCGCTGTCGGTCGAGACGCGCAACTGCGGCCGCATCATCTTCGACAGCGACGAGATCGCGACGCGCCTGTGGGCGCGCGTGGCGCCCCACGTGCCCGAGCTGGCCGTGCTCGAGGGCGAGCGGTGGTGCCTGCCGCCGGCCAAGCAGTGGACGACGGGCCGCGAGTGGGACGAGGGCTACGGCAGCGTGCTGCACTCGCGGCAGGTGCAGCGCCGGGAGCGCTGGCGGTGCGCCGGGCTGAACGAGCGGCTGCGCTTCCTCAGGTACGAGGGCGGCGAGTACTTTAAGCCGCACTGCGACGGCGCGTACGAGCGCGAGAGGAAGACGGGCCCCGACGGCAAGATGGCGCCCGTCGAGCGCTCATTCTTCACCCTCCACTTGTATCTTAACGACGGCGAGGAGGTTAGAGGCGACGAGGATAGGGAGAGGAGGAGCCCGTTCATCGGCCGCGTCGAGGGCGAGCCCGAGGAGCCGCTGATGGGTGGTGCTACCACCTTTCACGGCCCAGACGACTTTTTCACCTTGTCTTTTGGCGACCCCGACTCTGCAATGAGGAAGAGAAAGGTGGATGTTGTGCCGAAGGTTGGGAGAATCCTGCTGTTCCAGCACCGGAACATAGTGCATTCGGGAGATGACGTAGTGCAAGGCGTCAAGTACACGATGAGGACAGATGTGATGTTTACCAAAGAGGAAATAGAGGAGTAAGGGGAATGAGCGCACTTCCAAATAGTTAGGTTATTGTAGATGCTGAACGGAAGAGGTCCTCAGTATTTTTTGTTCACAAAGCGCTTGGGTGTCCTGTCAGTTGGACACAAGTTGAAAATATCAGTCATTAACTCGTAAGCATTCCGAAAGTCTTACCATACTTTATCGTAATAAATGTGTAATTGTCGAGGGTGATCAAAACCTTCATCTTGACGATATGGTGAGCAAGAGTAACACCAGAACCATCAACTAAGGCTTCAACTATCCCTCTTGGTCACACCTAATCCAGCAACCACTCCTTATGACTGGACCCTCCACATCAGCGCCAGAAATTCCACCCTTCATCCTCACTTATCCTTCTCGTCCTCCTTGTTCTCCTTCTTCGGTTCGAAGTCCAAGCTATTTCCGTTGTAGTACTCATTTCCCCTTTCACCCTGATCCCTCAATGTCCTGATCCTAATTCCACTTCCGCTTCCACTTCCACTTCCATTGGCCCCTGTACTCCCTCCTCCTCTGCCTGAGCTCTTCCCCTGCCCCTGTCCGTCTTGTGCCCCACCGACTGTAGCCCCACCATCACCGCTGCCGCCTTCTTGACCGCCTCTGCCCCTCGCGAAAGGCGCAAAGAACGTTGCCAGAAGCGCCGCAAACATGTTGTATAGCTGGACCATTGCAACATAGATACTGCCTACGTACCCACCACCAAGGCCCGAGTACGCACCAACGGCATTCTTGACAGGAACCAGGACAAGGGTCGCGCTTGGCATGATATCCGGAAGTTCGTTAAGTGGTTTCGTCTCGTCTGAAGGGCTCAGGGTGCGGTTAGGGAGTGGTGCAAGGATATGTTTGAATGAGTAAGGCGGAGCCGAGGGGGCTTTGCTCGAGGACGAGGAAGGTCCTGGTCCGCTGCTGAGCGCCCAGTCAACGCGCGGGCGTACATCCGTTTGTAGCGTGGCCGTGGGCGGGAAGTACTCGCGAACTTGGCTGCCGTCGAGCAGGCGAATGCGAAGGCAGACGTCGCCCGATTTTGCGGTTGGGCCCCGGCTTGCTCCAGATATTGAGGCCCTCTTTGCGGTCTCTGATACTGGAGACATGGGAGCCGCAAATTCCGCTCCTGCGAACTCGTGAAGCTCCGCTTCGCGTTGCCGCTTGCGCAGCTCTTCCCGCTCCTTGCGTTCTCGCTTGTCAGACTCCACGCGCTGAAGAATGCGGTTGAGCTCGTCCTGCTGCGCCTGCTTGCGTATCTTTTCTTGTGCTGCGTAACTAAGCTGTTTAGAGTCTTTCGACCCCGCGGAAGCTACCTCTTCGTCAACAGCCTTTCGCTTTCCAGCAGCCTTAGCAGCGCGTGCGGCAGCCTCCGCTTCCTGTCTTACTTGATGGTCGGCCTCGAGGCGAGCCGCACGGTCGGGGAAGAGTGAATTGAGGTCGGTGCTGGATCTGGGTTCGGAGGTGGCAGTGGTTTGAGTCGAGTCTGCTGGGTCCGATGTAGAAGGAGAAGTCTCAGTCGGGGGGAGTGCGGGTGGGGTGGTCGCTTGCGCAGCCGGTGGTTCGTTCGTTATCGAGTCGGACTCAGGTTGTACTGGCATAACATCGTCCGGTGCATTGTCCACCGAAGCTTCCGTTTCAGTCATGTTTGAGCTCTGCTCCAAGACATCTGGGTCCAATACGGCTCTCAATCTGCTGGTGAAGTCATCGCGGCTGACTTCTCCCAGTAAGCACAGCTTCAATTGTCCGTTACTGAACAGCTCACAGATTAGCGAATTCCTCAAATCTTGAGCGCCCAGCTCGTCATCCCACGCAGAAATTTAAGACACATACTGTATGACGATGAGCGCAGGCGTCTTCGGAATTGGACAGAATGCGGACAAGAAACCGGCTTCCTGGCTACCGGCTTCAAGGCGCAAGGCAACCGTCTTCTGGTCCAGGAGCGTAGCAAGCTATGAGGGAAAACGCGTTAGTGATCTGGCTTCTAGAGCCCCCAACTAGGTTGCGCTTTGGTGAAACTCACTGGTTCACTGCTTAACCACTCGTCCTCCCACGTCCTACTCTCTTCACTCGCGTCTACCTTCGCAGGTCCTGTCAGAGACGCCCAGAAATATACCTTCGAGGCCTTGAACTGGGAGAGATGGTCCACCCCTGGGGGCAGGAGTTGCAGTCGGGATGTGGGGCACAGCAAATGTCGAGAAGCTACGCACCTCGCACAAAGCAAACGACCGACTTGGCCTGCTGGAGAGCGAGCGAGATGCCGCTCTGCAAGTCGCCCTGGTGAAACATTTTCCTTTTCCGGGCGGTTGGACGTTTCTGGAGGAACCGGAAGACGCGCGAGGGAGGCAGAGTAGGCTCCAGTCAGTAGTGCGGCGCGGTCAAGGTTGCGAAGACACGGTAGCTGGCGGAGCTTGGGAGCTCGGCTAGGCTAGGCTAGGCTTCGCCGCTGCCGCCGAGACAGAGGGTGGCCGAAGCACCTCGGGAACACCGCGACGGAACAAGGTCAAGCTTGGGATTGCGTGTGGCGCCGAATGCGGGTCCGGGAGGCCACGCGAGCTGCAAGCCGGGGCAGGATTGTACGAGATCTCTTACTTCGCTTGTCGGCTGCAAGCGAAGATGTCGTGGCCATCTGCATCCGAGTCATCTCACGCCCACGTTTCACCCTTGGTCACCTCCTTGTGCCCCGTACCAGTGGAAGTGGAAAAGGCTTCTGTCAAAATCCACGTCGATGAAAATACTATCTCGCGCACATCTGAATCGCACGGGTATATCTCAGCTGTTGCAGATGACAGTAAACATATAACGTTTGCAAACCTTGGTGGCGACCAACCAGAGTGCACTTTGAGTTTCGTTATAGCTTGATGAGCTTCAACATGAGCGCTAAGAATCACGGTTTGCCGAACCAAAGCCAGCATGCGTGGCAAGGAACGGATCGCCCACTAAGGAAACGAGACAAGATCGGTTCCGCATAACAACTTCATCACGCGTATTGGCAATCGAACTGGTGATCTTCGTGGGACTGATTGCTCAGCTGTTCATGGTGCCAGTGCTGCTCTTCAACAAACTCGTACCCCTGCCATGTCTCAAGGCGTGCAATCCGCGTGCTCTCCCAAATCCTGCTTCATCCATCGCGGCCCGCACTTTTGCTTTTTTGCCCGCAAAAAAACATGGAACGACTTCTGCTCATCATCATCATAGCCACACGCACACGAGTCATACACATCTGCCAGCTCTTGCGTATCAAAACAAGAAAACAGACTGAGCATGGAGAGAAACGGAGAGAGAGAGAGAGTAGAAAAGCTATACAATTACCGGCGCGTACTTTGAAGGCACCCCATGATTATGAAAGCGAAATTTCTCCACTACTGTGCTTTGAATCCAGCATGATGCCTTGCTTTGCCCGTTGCTCCACGCACTATCTACAAGTGAACTAAAGAGGGGAATCCCTCCTCCAAACCCAGATCGACACCTGTTTGCTACCGCCCACTGCTTACCCGAGGAAGAAAGAAACTGAAACCAGCGATGAGAGTACTGTAAGGGAAAAGAGAAGTGTCCCGCCGTCGCGGCTGCGCGCTTGTGGCCGACCTCGAGCAGCACCGGACCCACTGTCCCAGACTGCAAAACTGCCTTCAGATATCGCGAGGTGAACAGGCTTTCTCTAGAGATTTCATTGTCATGCTCCGCCGCAAGTCATGCCACTCGTCAAGGTGCACCGGTCTATATCATTAGGGTGTGATGCGCGTTTGACGTTTCTCCGTAGCTCCTTCATAGGACGACACACTTGCTCTTCTTCGGCTTGGCGGCGGGCCTCGGGCTCAGAACGGCGCTGTTCAAAGTCTATTAGTATTTAACCGTTCCTTCCAACGCCTCGCATTGTTATGGGGACTTCTCACCGGATAGCCTCGTCGAACACGCTCTTCAAGTTACGCTGCGTAAGGGCGGAGCACTCCAAGTACTTGTGGGCCTTGATCTCCTTTGCGACCTGCACAGCCTGCTCATACTGAATAGGTGCCATCTTCTTCTGCCTGAGGCTCTCCCTGGTAGCCTCGTCATCTCTGAGATCGAGCTTCGTGCCGACGAGAATGATCGGGACACCAGGAGCGTGGTGCTCAATTTCGGGATACCACTACAAAAGAAGCGTGAGTGAACCGTGCGTCCAGCAGGGATGGAAGGGCGCGCACCTTGGCCTTGACGTTGTCGAACGAGGGCGGGCTGACAATAGAGAAGCAGATGAGGAACACGTCGGTTTGCGGGTACGAGAGCGGGCGAAGACGATCGTAATCCTCCTGACCAGCAGTATCCCAGAGACCCAAGCTGATGGGCTTGCCATCAACCATGACATTGGCCGAGTAGTTATCGAAGCTGCCAAGCTACATCAGCTCCGTTTGTCACAATAAAAAGGCAGGAGGAGCCCGTACACTGTCGGAATGTACTCGCCCGGGAAGGCGTTGGTCGTGTACGAGATCAGAAGGCATGTCTGGACCGACGTCAATGGTTGCGCGCATGGGAGCAGGGCGGGAGAGGCATACCTTGCCGACGGCACCGTCACCGGTGACGACGCACTGCAGAAGCGGTCAGCGAGCGTCTCTTTGCATCTTGAGCGGACGGAAGCGTACCTTCAGGGACTGCGTCGCAGGTGCAGCAGCCATTGCGGAAGTGTTGGGGTGTGGGTATCAGACGGGGACGAAGGCTGTTCGCGTTGGGAAGACGCGGAGGTAGCTGCAGAGGAACGGAAGCTTGACGGATGCACCGAGGGACTTCGGCCAAGCTGCGGACGGCGGGCCGTGGCGGTCAGCGACAGGAGTCTAATCGGAGCGGGCTGGTGACGGTAGTCCGGCGGAACTCACCACGAGTTGCCGTCGAGGTTGCAGATGCGCTAGCCGCGATCGATTCGGGGGGGGGGTTGGGTGCAGAAGATCTAGTAGGACGGACGCAACGGGAGCGCTGGGGATGTGTCGCGGCGACGCTGGGAGCTTGCAGCAGGGTATCCGGTGGTCTGACGAGGCGCGGGAGCGTGGAGCTCTTGGGCGGTCGGTGAGGACGGATGGTTGGCCTTCGCGATGGCGGCGACGGTGAGAGGTGGTTGGTGTTGCAGACGCGACCTGGGCGTGGCGAGCTCAAGAGCCTTTCGAACGGACTCGCGGGCTTCACGGTGGCGGCGAGAGCGGAGTCGGTCAAGTGTTCCAGCGATGAAGCAGGTTGTCAGAGGGGTTGCAATGTGCCGGTGCAAGTTACGGGGGTTCGTTCGGCTCTAGCTTGCACGGATTGGCGCTGCCAAATCAGAATACCTATCACTCCTGTGCTCCCATCGCCGACGCGCCCAAAGACGCGCCGCAGCCCCAAGCCGGCCCTGCTGCCTGCGACAGGTGGCTAAGACGGCCCCGCTGCCAGCCAGCTCCCAGCAAGCCACGCCGCCGTCTGTCCCACCGCGCGCCTGCTACTCGGCAGTGCTGCATCAGTGCGCATCTTCAAAACCCTTGCAACGTCGCGCGAGGCAAGGCCGGGGCCACGCTCTGTTTCGACCTCCATTGCGGCCGCTGCCCACACCGCACCTGCGCCCAGCCACCTGAATCTTGTGGCAATGATTGACTTGCCGCGATTCAGGCCGAGCCGCCCGCGTCTGCGGCGTCTTCACCTCTCGGCCGCTCGCTGCTCTTAGGTGCTCAACCTACCCGAGATGAGCACACGCGCGTCGGCAAGGACGGCCAATGGGTTTCAGCGCCTGCTATAGCATGGGCTAAGTATTGTATACGCCACCGAGCTTTGCGGGCATCGGACACGCCCAACGCACACTTTTATTTTGGCCGCCTAACTCATAGATGCCGCGTCGCTGGCCACTGATGATCGCCGGTATGACCTTGCAACGCCGCCACCAACAGTCCCTGCTCTCCATGTATCCATCACTCGCGGGCCGTGCCGGAGTTGCCATCTATCTATACCACCGAAGCTGCGTCATGAAGCCATCATAGTCCCACCATTTCCCTGCGGCGTCTTGAGCTTCGGGCAGCCCTGATTCTCAAACCCTCATCTTTTATCGCTTGATTGTCTTACGAGAACCCGTAGCCGTCTGAAACTCTTCACAAACTATCGGCTCGGATCCATACCTCCGTAATTCCAGATCCGCAGCGTGACAGTACAAGAGCCCTTGTATGCAAATTGGATATACGGACTGGTCTCGCCCGCTGTGCAGTCTATGTTCTCGTCGAGACACCGCGAAGCGAGTGTCCTCTCAATAGAAGATCACCTCAATTTTCTTCTCCGGCTGACCATACCGGCTCTTGAATTCTGAGCGAGCCAGAAGTTGTGCGAGTTCTTTCTGGACTTCTTGATTTTCCATAATTCCGCGCTTTTTCACGTCGATGTGCGACGCATCCACGACAATTCTCTCGAGACTCTCGCACGATAACGCACCTGTTGAGGATTAGTATCTATTTCTGGACGTCTCCGTGGCTATGCAGGATTCATTTTTTTAACACCAGCATAGTAAATGAGCAACCGATATTTTTGCCCGTCTGTGTAGGATGAATGTTTCTGCTTCCAGGAGCTTGTTGCGATGAAAAAGGGCTTTGTGAATTTGATCCTAACTTACCGTTGTCAAGCAGGTCAATGATTCTCTTCGGGGTGCCTACGCCTATGTTCATCTTGAATTTCTTGCAGTTCTCAATCGCCTCTTGCAGCTTGATATGCTTGGCGAAGAGCTTTGTGACTTTGGCACCCTTGTCTTCGAACTTCCTCAGAGCCCTGGATTTGATCAGATCCCTGCCATTCTTTTCTTCTCTTGTTTTTTGGCAGCAAGAAAAACATACCTGACCATATCTGCCGCTCTCAAACCGGCCATGGCAACAACAAGCGTATGCGGCCTGCCCTTCTCTTTCGAAGTTTTCTTCAGGTTGCGCTTAGCGTAATTTTCCAGGAAGGCAGGGAGATGTTCTAGATCTCTCTGCTGCTCCCAGCCACTGGTGTCGAGAATCGCCTTCTCTGAGATATTGTTAGCGGGACTTTCTGGCACCGTACAACTCAGGAAATTAAGCATGAGACAGCGCACAAAGAAAAGCGCGTGGTTGGCCGAAAAATGGTGGGTAGCACCAACGTAAAGCATACCTGGAACGTAGCGGTCCTCCAACTCCACCATGCTGAGGTCAGGCTCAAACCGTTTGGTCCTTTGCGCCATGTAATCAGCCAGCAACTGGCTATCCATACGTCCGATAGCCAAATTCAAACCAAGCTCTTCGTTCAAGTCCTCATTGTCGGCGTTCTTCGGCTTTTTATTCTTTCTCTTCTCTGCCCGCTTGCTCTGTTTCGGTTCGACGTCATCTTCCCTCTTCCTTTTTCCACCCTTCGCAGGTGACGGTGACCGCAAGAATCCAGGTTCGATGAGCGGCACACCAGCTCCATCCTCTGAGTCCGACATGGTGTGATCCCGATTTTCACGAGGTGGGCGAGGTTTTTGAAGCGTAGTTCTGGTAGGCGCAAAAGAAAAAAAGTGCCAGCCATTTAACTATCGGGGCGATAAGGCCCTAGCGTCAGGTAACGACGCGTCTCCCAGCCGCCGACGCGACACTCTACTCGCCTGCCTCTGCGACCGCAACCACACCCTCAATTACCGTAGACGCCACGGTTATCAACTGGTCACCATGGCCGAACCTCCGTCTAAGCGTGCACGCACTACGCCTTCCAAGTCTAGCAGCAACGAAGCTGCAGCGAACGACGAGGCCGCATCAACCAACGCAACGCCCAGCGCAGACGTAAACAGCGCCCTCCTTCACCTCGCAAAGCGCTTCACTAACAGGCGCCATTCCCGCAGCCACGCGCGCTCGCCAATGTTCTCCACCAACATCAAACCCGCACGCCTCTCCGTGCCGCCAGCGCCGGTCCGAGCAACACTCCCGGCACCGCCGTACCGCAGGCAGCCCGCACGCCTCGAACCATCAACGCCCGCCAATTCCCTGTCGCACGACGAGTAGGCGCCCCGACAACACCCCATGCAATCCGGGCGCTCCAGGCGCGCCGCGACGCCGCGCTGGCCGCGTCCGGCGGACGGAAAAACAGGCGGCGCAGTATTGTGCAACAGCAGGAGACGCCGCGAGACATCCTGCGAGCGTTGAGTCGGCGTGAGTGGCCTTTGAGTGTGAGTGCTGGGAACTAGCTGCATGCTGAAACTATGAGTAGGCCTGGCGCCCATATCACAGCGGATCATACCCTCGCCCGATTACCAGCAGATGACCACAAGACGCAGGCCGGAAAACGATGACTTCGATGAAGGACCAGACCTGCCACGCCCACGTCTCTCAATGCCGCTTAACGAAGATGAGGATGATAGCTTCCATGAAGCACCACCGCGACTGTCGCTGGCATTGGAAGACATGGATACTACGGCTCATTCATTGGAGGGCGGAAGGCGTGCTGTGAGCGAGGATCCGCAGCCACGGCTATCCATGGCGCGTCTGAGGCTGAGCGAAAGGTTTGGTGACGATATGGACGTACTGAGCGAGGAGGGCGGAGCCGAAGTGTATGACGGAACGATTGGGCCGTTGGTATTCGATGGTGAACCCGAAGATGTCTTGGGCGAAGAGATCACGACTAGATTTGAAGAGTATGGTCTCCCATTGCTAAAGATTATTGGTCAAGGCGGAAGTTGACTTTGAGCGGCAGTGATACAACACAGGAGCTCCGCGCAATGCTCGCATCACGGCGCCGCTCCCGTGTTAGCGACATTAACCAGCCAGCAGGTGCTGATCTGGACGAAGAACCGACATTCCGTTTCAGAATGCCTGGTTCCCGTGATCCATCACTGTTGTTTCCGCAGCAAGAAGGGGATGGAACCGCCGAAGAGGAAGAGGATGAGCAGGAGGCCGCAGACGATGAAGGTGTCGCAGAGGATGAAGATGCGGCGGATGAGGAGGATACCGCAGATGCTATGGAGGAGGCAGCCGATGCACTACCGGCCGCCGGTGAGGAAGAGGAAGAGGATTACGAGACCGAACCGGATGCCGATCAAGATGTGGAAATCGAAGAGGACGGGCAAACTTTAGAATCACAACTCCGCCAAGGCTCCATCCCTCGCTCCCTATCACCCTCTTCAAGACAGAAGAAGCAAACGACAGCTCGGCGTAAGTCGTTGAAGGTATCCCGTTACGGCACGCCGTATCCATCTCTCCCGTCAAGCGTCACCAAGCGGCTAGCAACCAGTTTTGCCCGGCTTCATAGTGGACCTACGACGAAGCTGAGCAAGGACACGCTCGACGCCATTTCACAGGCTTCGGACTGGTTCTTTGAGCAAATTGGCGAAGATCTCGCTAGCTACGCGGAGCATGCTGGACGGAAAACAATTGAGGAGGCGGATGTGGTGACTCTGATGAACAGGTATGTTGTCTCAATGGGTTTCTATGTTACAATATGACTACAAAATTTGGATTGCACGGCATGGAAGCTCTCCCGCCACGATGCGCATCCAAATACCCTATTGCACACGATCTCGACAGCTGACGCGGCTTACCATACGCAGACAGCGCCAAGTTAATGCATCGACGACGCCCTTCTCTCTCGCGCAGAAATACCTGCCACGCGAACTACTCCAGGAAATCCGCATGCCGCAGGCGACGCTGAAGTCAAAGCGCTCTACTGCTCGGAAGAGAAACAGAATGGAGATGGAGACGATCGATGAGGAGGCGGAGGAGTGAATGGGGCTGAAAGGTCCATAGGACAACTGAACTGGAGCATAGAAGACCTGGTATCATGGCTCATGTTGCGTCTAATGCATGCTGCCAAAGAGTCTACCATTCTCTACTCTGGCGAACACGGCGCGCAACGCCACCAGCGGGCTTCTTGATGACCATCCAGAGCATGATGGATGTCGCGGCGGAAAGGGCGTACCTGGGCGGCGTTAATCAGTTTGCTGGTCCTGCTTTTTATTTGCGCATGATACCCGTGGAAAGGTACAAGGTAATGAGTAATGAAGGTCAATTGAGGTCTGATACGTACCAGGTGAAAATGTATTGCGTGTGGTTGTTGCGAAGATTGACTTCCGCTGCTCGGCCTTGAGGAATGCCCTTGGCCGCGCGGTCCATAGACTCGATAAGGTCGGGCTCTGTTTAGGTAATCCAGGTCAGCCTTCAGTCTCAAGTATTGCCAGTTTCTACAAGAACGCTTCCCGCGAACTCCGAAATATTTTGCAAGAACGCGAGGATTGGACATACTCATTGTCTCCTCAATCCATACGGGCTGCGTGCCCGCCCACTCGGCCATCTCGGAGACGTCTGGGAAATACCATACGCCCTGCGCGGGCTTGTTGTCTGGAGTGAAGCTATTCTTCTTCCACGGCTGCCGTAACAAGCCCTGCACCGTAATCTCACCACGCGGCAGCGCCGCGGGATCTCTGTCCCTATGCATCTTCTTGTCCTTGGGGATCCAGCCCCTGTTGACCAGTATCGATGCCGTCTGTTGCTGTCCATCTTCGCCGGCGCGCTCCAACGGTGTCACGACCAAAAATCCGTCCTCGCCATCGTTCAGGCGCGGGCCGACCAGCATCTCCTTGCGGTGGTTCAGCACGCCCGTCGCGTAGACACGGCGGTAGTCGAAGTCGGAGACGGCGTCCGGGTCGATGCGAGGCGGCAGCGGCAGCGGAGGCTGGATCAGCCGGTCCTCCAGGCGTGCGATCAGGTCCGTCTTCCAGCCCAGTCGCTGCACCTGCCAGGTTCCGAGCGCGAAGGCGGTGATGGGGATGAGCGCTGAGAGAGGCGTCCAATTGTCAGCATGACGGCGTCTCTGGTATGATATAACATGGGGAAATGTAAAAGAAGCTTTGTATAAACTACTGCGGGTTGGTGTGGAAGGGAATGCACCAAGTCGTACCTAGGATGATCAGACCGGGGCCATGCCTCCGTCCTGTTTTGACCAGCTGTGCCGGCTGGTCGACGATGGAGGTGAAGGATGGGTCATCTCCGGGCTGTGGGCCAGGCTGCGAGCTCTGGAAGCGCCGTTGCTGCAATTGCTGCGGCCTCCTCCGCGCCGCGCATTGCGGGCAGCGCCATTGCGGGCGTCGCAACGTCGATTTGGAAAGATTACGCAGGCCGGAGCCTGCGGGCTGCAGGAATTGGCGCAGCACCAGCGACGGTGCGTTCATAGCGGGCGGGCTGGTGGGGTTGTGGGTTGTGGCGGAGAAGGTCGGAAGAGCAGCTGCTTGGTGTTTCCCGAGTCGTGATCTTCACGGCGTAGGGCTGAATGTTTTTAGCGTAGAAACGTCATGGGTCTGGTCCCTGCTCTGCTCCTCCATCAACAACAACTCAGCGGAGCTTCATCGAGCTTCCTAAAAGATGGCCGAGACATTGCCAACTCCGAGGGTGACGCCGGAGGTGGAGGAAAAGGTGCCCGCCGACATTGCTGGGAACCATCTGGAAGCCGCGCTCGATGAGCTGCTGAAACGCTACCTTCTGCTCCTCGACCAATACACCCAGGCTCGCCAGCAGCTCTCATCTGACCTCTCCTCCGTACGTTTGCTCAGCACCATCGGAAGAGTCAATGCAATAATTGCTCATTGAAAGCTCCCAGGGCTATATCTCTCTCGCACAAGCAAACTTCAACCCTTCGAGCCGCGTCCGCTATGGACAGGACTTCTACGATGAGCGTATGCAGGCTCTGCGGCGGGTGTAAGGAGCCATTTTAATTGATCTACAATATTCCGTATGCTAACAAAGGATCACTAGAACCATTGGAGAAACAGACTCCAAACTGCACAGATCAATCCGCCTACTCGAGCCTCCTAAAGAACCTACAAGCGATGAGACAAAAACGAAGACTGCTGGTGCTACGGACAACAACAAAGAAGGCACGGATAAGAATTCCACGAACGAAGCTCATGTCTCAGTTGCTGAGCTCAGCCTTGGTCCGGATGCGAAAATAACAGCTGAATCCCTGGAAGTACAACCTGGAGAAGCCGGGGAACCGCCCGGTAGCAATGTGGATGGCAATGAGAACAAAAGAGACGATTTTGATGAAACAAAAGAGAAGGAAAAGGCCAGCAGGAAACCTCGGACAGACGATCCAATCCGCTGGTTCGGCATCTTCGTGCCACCTGCCTTACGCAGCGCCCAGGGTAGTTTTATACGTGCAGTTGAGGGCCCGGTGCCGAGGCTTTTGGACCTAGCAGCGGAGATGAGGGAGCTAGAGATCGAGATCGGGCGGGCGAGGAAGGCGATCAGGAAGAGCACGAATTGAGTGAAAGGAGTAATTTGGGAACGCTGCTTTAACGGTCCACAGGTCTATGTGTGGCCTAGAGAGCCGGAACATTATTCATGTTGAATGCAAGAAAAGGTGTAATACTACAGCGCTATTACACATGGCATTATGGTAATTGTGGAATACATCTCTGGAAAGGTATTTTGACTCCTCCAACAATTTATGCTGAGACCATTGACCAAGCCCAGCTCCATATCAGCCTATGCCCGTTTCAAATCATTCCCCTCGGAAAGTCTTGCCCCAATCTTCTAGTAGCCAGCTCCGCTTTCCGCCCCCTTGTTGCCCTCCCCGACAATGCCGTCCGCACCGACAGCCTCCCTCGCCTCCTTCATGATAGTCACACCAGAGCTTGCTCCGATTCTCTCCGCGCCCGCCAGCAGCATCTCCCTGGCGCTCGCGAGACCCCTGACGCCGCCGCTCGCCTTGACCCACATCCTATCCTTGCCCTCTCCTCTGCCAACCGCCTTGATCGTCGCCACCATCGTCCGCACGTCCTCAACGCTGGCGCCACGGCCGTTGAAGCCGGTCGACGTCTTGACGCAGTCGATGCCAGCGAAGGCGGCGAGCGTGGTCGCCGCCACGATGTCGAAAGGCTGGAGCTGCGAGGTCTCAAGGATGAGCTTGATGGGGGTGTTGGGCGTGGCGCCGCGGAGGGTGGCGAGCTCAGTGAAGATGTTGTTGTACTCGTGAGCGAGGAGCTGCGGGTAGTTGATGACAACGTCGAGCTCGGTGGCGCCGGCGGAGACAGCCGCGGTGGCCTCCCTGCGATGGCGTTAGTTTGTTTCTATTTGGATTCTAGGCACCGATGTAGTTTATGGGCTGCAAATGAAGCTAAAGACGAGAGCTTACTTCACTTTCTCCTCTGTAGTGTAGGTGCCTTCGTGGAAGCCAACGACACAAGCCACGCCAACGCCGCTGCCCTGGAGGTTGGAGATAGTACGGGGAACCCAGTTGAGGCGGACGCAGACAGTCTGAGAGACATATTCTTTAGTAACCATGCTAAACCAAATTCAAGATCACAGCTAGTTTAGGTCAGGGGTATATCGATGCACAGTAAACGTTGTCGGTTGTCTTAGCTGCCTGGTTTCGAGCAACTCCTCATCCACAAGTGTGTAATCCAAGAATTAAGAGGGCTAGGTGTTGAATAAAACGAAGAGACACCCAAAACTCCTTGTAGTGCAACAAATACAGCAGGAGAGACCGCAAATGTAGCCATTAAACAGCAACAGAAGAGCGAGCCCACCTCTTTCTTGATGACAACACGAAAGATGAAATGTATAACAAGATAAAGGAATGACTACTTTGAACATACCGCGAACTTGTCCTTCTTCGCTTCCTCGCATACTGCATCAATCTGCGCTTCTGTGGCGTCGAGCTTAAGTAATGTGTGGTCGACAGTTTTAGCCAAGCTCTCCAGCGTAAGTTTCGATACAACGTCCTTGCCACTAGACTGTTCGATTGCCAACTTGTTCTGAGTTTCCTCCGCAAGCTTCTGCCAGTCGGCATCAGTGGAGGGGGCGGTCGAGAAGAGAGGCATTTTGCTGCTGTTTGTCTTGCTATAGGCGGTGGGGTTGGTTGAAGATTGCGTGTGTGCAAATATTTGCAAAACTATGTGGCTATTTGCCCAGGAGCGGTGCAGCTAGCTTCAAAGGTGGGAGGCGTACGAAGAAAAAGTGGCTTGCGTGCGGGGAAACGTGCCTCTTTAAAACGCCCAGACGAGGGCGTTGATACGGCATTGGGGCGAGAAAAAAAAACAGCTGAGGACACGGAAAATGAGAAACACGGGCGCCGCAAAATACTCAAATCAGCAGGTGGGACCAAGGCGCATGTGGTATTTCGCTGCAATCAGTTTAGCTGTGGGGTTGTCAAAGCGGAGATAGACTGGAGAGAGCCGGGCGTCGGTGGCCGCCGGTGGCCGCCGGCGGAATCTGCACGTTTCATTCGCTAGAGCTTCACGATTTATTGTACGAAAGCGTCATGGGCGGATACAATCGCGCATCATTTGGTTGAGAAATTGTGTTACAAGAAAGACCGCGAGAGCATGTTGTAGGTATCCTCGATGCTACAAACGGGTCCTCACCTCCGGGCAGTGGAGGCTCATGCGAATGTCATCATCTCCCCTCCCAGCATGCGTTATACAAAAGCAGAGAGGAAAAGAAAAGGGAAGGAGAGAGCTTTGACGCGCCAGAACCAGCAGCACACGCGGAGAAAGAAGCGTAATCATGTCGCCAAGATATCCGGAACTCCTGATTTTGTTCGATTCAGCCGCCGCCTTGCAGCGGTGCTGGAGTGCTTCGCATTCGGTAACCAGGATGGATCCCTCTTCTATCCTGCAAGGTGATTCCGTGTGGTCTCTAACACGCCATTTTTTGAAAGTCCATGAATTTCGTGTCCCTTGGAGAAGCAACCGCCACCACCGTAAATTTTTCACAACACGCCCTGCACTGCCACTAGCTCATCGCGGCGAGTGGTTTACTTCCTCCTGAAAGAGCAGCCCTCAGTAAGACGGGCCTTGCCACCGGTGGGCTGGCACAGGACCTGCGAGCAGCCCTGGCAAACGACAACGGTCTGGGCGTGCGAGAAGACGGTGGTGATGGTGAAGCAGCCGGGGCACTTGACGTCCATGAAGAAGGAGCGGGGGCCCGGGACAAGGGTCTTGGGAGCAGGTCAGCCAGTGTTCAGCGTGCAGCGGGCTGCAGGATGCCAACCTTGAGCTTGTGCTTGCGGGCCTCGGCCGCGGGAGTGGGGTTGAGGAGGTCAACGGCGAGAACCTGCACGCGAAAAAATGTCAGCACCGGGCTCCGGTCATGTCCGTGTCGCATGGCCGCATGTGGCCCCAATCGACTCAGGCTGGCCGATTGTCGTCCCCATCGCAGAAGCAAACGCGTATGTCGTCGAGGTCGGTCGCGGGTCGTGTCCATGTCGTGTGCTTCGTGCAGCGGGTCGATTCGCCACCTTCTCCTCCTCTGAAGGGCGCGGGTGGAGGGTCAGGCTCACCATCTTGACTGTTGTCGAGGATCACTGGGTTGCTGTTCCTTTGGCTGGTCGGCTCGGAGGCTTTTGGAAATGGAAGCAGCGGGTGATTGTCGCGGAGGGAGGAAGAGGAGCAGGCAAGCGCGGCCGGTGGTGTTTTCCTGTGGGAAGTAGTTCGCTTAATCGACTGACTGCCTAAACCGCTTTAGGCCACTGACGCCAAGAATGTGCTCCCTCGCGCCTTCCACCTGCTTGCATAACCACGCCACACGAGTACTTACAGCACGCAAAACCTTCATTCACCTTCTCGCTGATGTGACGTGCTTCTTTGAGAACGCTGGCCGATGAATCGCTTCCAGAGGCCGCAGATTTGCCCGCGTGACTAGTAACGCTCGGACTCTGCTCTCCATGTTCAACATTGCCGTACATTTGCCTCCGGACATTCAATGAAGCGGCGAATTTTTATTTCTACAAAATCAATTGGAGATCAAGCCAATTCAGTGCTCTACATGCACTTCCAGCACGGGAAACGGTTGAGGATCCGCCGCTGATTCCAGGGGGACCTTTGGGGGTCGTTTTGATGGACTACATGATTGTTCTCTAGCAGAACACTACTGGCACATCCGGTCGAAAATGTATTCAATTTTGCCCCAGGGTCCGTTTCTTCGGCCAGGCTACATGCTTGAAGTGGGAGGGCCACCGCCTGCACCGGCCGGGGAATTCACCGCCTTTGCGCCCCAAAATGATGCGGTAATGGAACTCCAAGCACCTTCGTCTACTCAGTGCACTAGAGGATCCAAGACAATTCTAGCTATTGTCTTAATTGCATACTAGACTTCATAAATAACCTGAACCGAACATGTAGCCTTTCGATACCGTGAAGATATGTAGCCGCCTGGATCCTTAGCCGACCCCGCAGATGATTCATGAAGTCATTGCCAGGAGTTGCGGCAGCGTCCGCCTAGCGCGTACCCAACAGTGTTCCCAATTCGCAGCTGAAGTCCGACAGGCCGAAGGATTTGGCCAAGAGGCCATCAGTCCTGCGTTTACTGCTGTCCTGGAGTTCTCGCCGTTACTTTGGTCTTTTCCCGGAGGCTAGTAGATGAATAGCTAAGGCCGAGAGCACAGTATGCGTGGGAGGACGCCGGGTGCTGCTATTGTTAACTTCTTGAAACATGTGATGTCCTCTTGTCATCAGCTTGAACACGAATCTTTATTGAGAGCTCACTCAAGTCCAGCCGTGTGCATGATTCCCGCCTCCTCAACAGCGTGCAAATCCGCGGGGTTTGATTCGACATCGCGCACTTCCCTGTAAGGATCCTAACCAGCGGCGGCGGCAAACATCCGTGCGTCGCGCATCTCGGCCTCCGGAACTTCTCCAATATTTTGCTAACGGCCTGCACTCAAACCTCGGCCATTCGCTCTTCCACGACAATCCTTACCCTTCCACCCGCCAAACCCGTCTTTCTCCAATCCATCGCAACAAAACAACACCACAATCGTCAACCATGCCTCGCCAGTCCCGCGGTTCTGCTCCTGCCCGTCGCTCTGCGCCCGCTCCGGCGCCCGCCAGGCCCGCCGTTGCGCCTCCGCAGCCGCCGCACCAGCAGGCTCGCCCTGCTTCGACCGCCGCCCACCCTCCGGCGCCCCAGCAGGCCCAGCCTCCGATGCAGGCTCCTCAGTCGCAGGGCCCCGGTCTTTTCGGCCAGATGGCTAGCACTGCTGCGTGAGTAGTCCCAAAGTTCCCGAAGGAAGAGTTTGCGAAAAGAGCAAGTCAACGGGGAAATGCGCGGTGGGGTTGGTGCCATCACCGTCGCCGCTGCGCCGCGAAGCCAGAATTCCTTCGTAAAACCGTGCGCTCGGCCGAAATATAAGATGGAATGGTGGTGGCACCGACGACGCTACCTCTCAACGACGGAAACCGAGTGGCGCGAAAGGATGTGTCCGATCAGAAGAGGCTAACCAACTCATCTACAGCGGTGTTGCCGTCGGTTCTTCCATCGGCCATGCCATCGGCGGTCTCTTCAGTGGCGGTTCCTCCGCTCCCGCCGAAGCTCCCCAGCAGCAGACTGCCGTCGCCGACAGTTACAGCCAGCAGCAGAACCAGAGCTCTGGTGTGTGCGCCCAGGACATCAACAACTTCAGGAAGTGCATGGACGAGAACCAGGGTTCTCTGACCATCTGCGGCTGGTACCTTGACCAGCTGAAGGCCTGCCAGCAGGCCGCCAGCCAGTACTAAGCAAATGTGGTTGCGCTTGGAGAGAAGGAGAGGACATGGGGATTCGAAAGTCTTGAAAGCACTTAGCCGGAGGTCATTGTATTATCCTATAAATTAGCCATCAAAAAGGCAAAACATCCCACTCTACAGCTAATACCATTATCCATCTCATTTCCTTGTCACTTAGAGGTGTCTCTGAAGGATATGGGATTTCCGGCTCAGTCCGATTTACTCCTAAGATGCTCTCCTATTTGCTGGTCGGCTTGGATGTACTTGTTGGAAATGCATGAGTTTGGTGTATGGTCGGCATAAGTTCTTCACCAATCAGTCGTGGAAGACTGCTTCGAGCACTGTGCTCTATTGGATTTACGAGTTGGTGAACTTTCATTTCATCTAACTCACGGGGTCTAGTGTTATTATATGTGTCTTTGAGTCAAGCTGATTGGCGGAAAAGAAGGGAATGAAAGCAGGTGCAAGGTCTCATCTTGAACCTTCACCAATATGTTGTCCTTTTGTGCTTGTCGCCGAAGCCCCACTTTTCGTCGCTCATATGCACGGCCGGGCTGGACTATGTACCAAATAGGAAAAGAAAGTGGTTTTGCAAGCGCGTACGCGCTCGTACATCATGGAGACGTTTCCAAAGAATTGGCTCATAGTCAGGCTGTCACCCCCTCGGATGGTCGACTCACGGCGACACATGCCTTTTTTATTTTTCTCTTCTTAAGGTGGAACAGCATATGGGTAGTTGAAGCTATCGTCCGGACGCAGATGTCGAATTAAAAATTCTACATATGCGTCCGGACGATAGCTTCAACTACCCATGATAGGAGCGAAAAACAAATTAACGCTAGGCTTCAGAATGGAATGCCCCTCTGTACTTGATAAAAGTTTTGGAATAGTTCTCGGCACGTGTCAAGATATCAATGAGTTTGGGAAATTTCGATTCAGTTGGATATCAAGCAAATAGAGAATTTTATTCCACGTTACGGAACCACGCTCCACGGTGGAAGAACCAGCCATCCAGAAGGGTCGTAACAGAACCGGGGCACCTTTTTTGATTTGCATATCTAATTTTCCCAGATATGCCTCATGCCGGACACCATGCTGAGGTAGAATCCCATGCCCCAATTTCAGAAACCGAACCCGTTCGACCGACCTGCCGTCATGATTTTCGAGTAATCTACTCCTCATCCTCCTCATCGCCGGCATCGTCGCCCTTGGAGGCGGCGGCGGCCTTCTTTCTCCTGACACGGCCGGGGCGGCCACCACCGAAGGGCGAGGTGAGAGCGAAGTCAATGTGCTTCTGGGAGTCGAGACGGACAACGAAGGAAGGAACGTTGACGATCTGCTTGCCGACGCTGTAATAAGACGTTAGAATGGATGTGACCAATTGCGGTGCTGACAATTTGCCAAAGGCTTACCGGATGTGGCGCTGCTTGATCAGGACACGGGCGTGGTGGATAGACTTGGCGAGACCGAGCTTGTAGACGCAGGTCTGGAGACGGCGCTCCAAGAAGTCCTCGACCTTGAGGGCCAGGACGTAATCGAGCTTCATGCGGGACTCGTCGAGGACACCGACACGGACGAGACGGCGAATCAGGGCGTTACCCTCGAAAAGACGCTTGGGGTCCTTCTCGTCGAGCGTGAGCAGCTGACTGCGCAATTGTCAGCCAAAAGTTGTTCAATCTTGGTGTTGCGTAAACTTTTTTGCGGCGCACGTACCGGGCAGCACGACGGATCTTGGAGAGGGTGAGCATGACGCGCCAGACCTCACGCTTGTTGCGCAGGCCATACTCGCCGACAGTCTTCAGTTCGGCATCCCTACCCAGCAGCCAATTAATCAACCATTCTCAACGACTTAAGCGGAGGAACAAGCCTCGCTCAGTGGCCGTGAGGAGCAACGTACAGACGCGCGGACTCGAACGGGCGACGGGGGACCTTGTAGGTCTTGGAGTAACTCCTGGGGGCCATGGTTGCGTCTCGGAGTCGGAGGGAGAGAGGCGGTGGTCGTCGTCGTTGTCGTGAGGCGGGAGACGGGCGTTGTTGATTTTCGTGTGCAGGAATTCGCTTATGGGGGCGGGGAAATAATTGGCCGACCACACCTAGCTGAGATTTTGCAACTCCGCGCTTGCTACGCGACGACGGCGACGAGCAACAAATCGACCTCCCGACTTCCCTCCGTACGTGCGCCCTCGACCTGCACTCCTTCGCTCCGCCGCAACTGACCGAATCGCCAGCCACAACTCTTTCACAATGGGTCACTCCGCAGGTCTCCGCGCTGGCACCAGATATGCCTTCAGCCGCGGCTTCAAGAACCACGGCGCGATTAAGCTGTCCACCTACCTGAAGACCTACAAGTGAGCTGCGCTGCTTGTCCACCATGCATGCGCCGCGTTGCTGATATCATTATGTAGGGTCGGTGACATCGTCGATGTCGTCGCCAACGGTGCCGTCCAGAAGGGGTCAGTCCCAGCCGCGGAAGATTGAATGAAGTAAGAGATTGGAAATCTGACTGGTGCGCAGTATGCCCTACAAGGTCTACCACGGCAAGACCGGCGTCATCTACAACGTCACCAAGTCCGCGGTCGGTGTCATCCTCTACAAGCAGGTCGGCAACCGCTACATCGAGAAGCGCATCAACGTCCGCATCGAGCACGTCCGCCACTCCCGCTCCCGTGAGGAGTTCATCACCCGCGTGAAGGAGAACGCCGCCAGGAGGAAGGCCGCCAAGGCCGAAGGCAAGAGCGTCCAGCTCAAGAGGCAGCCTGCCCTTCCCAGGGAGGCCAGGACCGTCAGCACCAAGGACAACCGTCCCGAGACTGTCACTCCCATCCCGTACGAGACCACGATCTAAGGAGATGCAAGGGTTGAGGGGCGTGGTTGAAGTTGGGTCGGATACAGTATGGGCATGGCTCTGGCGCTGTTTATTTAGGGACATCATGCTTCGTTCCTAAAAAAAAATTCAATATTCTGGATTCCCAAGGCACATTCGACGGAGATGAAAATCAAAGAGCCGCAGTATTTCCATGCTATGAAGCTGCACAATCACTGCGCCGATCTTCGTTTTGGCCGCGATCAAATCGACCCAGTCATGCCCTCGCCATGTGTTGTCGAAATTCTCTATGCAGCAAGCTACTTGAAATGATATCCGCCTCGAAACTCCCTCTTATGACGTTTGTAGGCAACGTGAAACCTTGACTCGCGCCTGTATTTGAGCCTTTGCTACACATGGACTAGCTTACAATATTTAGACCACGAAATCACAAGGCGCAACGGAGGTACCTACTCGGCGTACTTGAAACAGACGATAAATGAACAGACAATGCCGCAAACAAGCGGAAAGGAAAGAATATCAAGTCGAAAATGCACGTTGGCTTTTGCCGGTCTACGCAGGAAGAAAGGCACGAAGATATGAAACAACAAAGCCTCCACCCAAACCCCATATCAATAATTGTGACGCAGATGTGGTGATCAGCGCCATAGAGTAGCCGAGTACGCCTCCAACTCCGATGGCCGACGCTTGAAGGTATCTGCCGGTGAAGAAAACAGAAGGAAATAGGTAGGACGCCCGATGCGCCCCGTCGGTCCTCACACCTTACATAACGGTACACTTCGCATCGTTATCCTTTGCGTTCTTGACAGAGAGCGCTACTCTTGCGGCCTCCGTGAAGGCCTCGTTGACACCTCTGTTCTTCATTGCAGAGCATTCTGTGTAGTCGTCAGCAATCTCACGTGTTGCGTTGCCAACAAGGGTGACAGCAAAAATCAGGCCATAATTATCGGGCCCAATCTACGCGTGCGGTGCGCATTGCTTACCGAGGTATCTCAAAGCGCGAATCTTTTCTGCGACCTTGAGACCTTGATCGTAATTGATGAGCGCCGGCTTCTCGCCTTGCTGTCCGTCCTCATCGTCGCCGTCGGTCTGTTCTCGGAGGTCACACTTGAGTGCCACAAGCACGAGCTTCACCCCGGGGCAATTCTCCGCAATTTCGCCCACCCATTTGGTCTCGACGTTTTCCAGGGAGTCGGGCGAGTCGACCTGTCGCATTGAGGCATTAGTCGAAATGTGATAGATTGTATGGCGCGTTGGCGTGTCCGTACGCTGAAGCAGAGCATTATAGCATGGGTGTCGTCATAGGATAGCGAGCGCAGCCGGTCGAATTCCTCCTGGCCAGCCGTATCCCAGAGGCTCAACTCGACATGGACATTGTCGATGAAGATGTCTAGTTGCACCCTGTTAGAACGACGTCATCGTGCGGCCAACAAGGGTTAGCAGTTTTTACCGTGCACGTAGTTCTCTGGATCTCGAAGTTAGCCGCTGCGCAAGTTTGCCGCGAGGACTTGGTAAGCTTACCAAAAACAGTCGGTTCGCTTTGCGAAAAGACTAGTTGTCAGCTCGGTGTCCGGTTGAGGACGGTGGCGGCAGCTGAGACTCACTATACCGTAGGGAAGTATCTGTGTGAGTTAAGACCGATTAGCTATCCGCACCGAGACCGGCAAGACAATTGACGAGGCGGCTTCGAGAACAGCGACCTCACCCTCTTGTAAAGACGTTTAACAGCGATGTCTTTCCACATGCACCGTCGCCTCTGTATTCTCCGGTGTCAGCACACTCGCCCTCGCGTTGTTCCCACTTGCACGCGCCCTCAGCGGGCCCGATCCCGTCTTGGTCTGGTCATACGTACAGAAGCACGAGCTTCCGCTGAACAGTCTTGGTGCCGCCGCAGAGAGGCATGGTCAGGAGCGTGGAGAGGAGAGCCGGAAATGAAGGAGAGACGGGGACGGAGTCGGAGGCGTGACGTCGGCACTGGGGTATGCGATGCGCGCGCAAGCTGGGGCGGGGAGGCGAGGCGGCTGTTGAGTCGGGTGTCGGGTCGATGCGAAGCGGCAGGCGTTGTGGGCGAGGGCAACGTTATGCGCAGTCAGGCTTCATAACCGGTCGAGCAGAGCGTGAGAAGTGCGACGGCCACAACAGTCAAGATTTGGGGGGTCGGCGGGAGGGTGCGCGGTGCAGCTGGAGGTAGGTGTATGATGGAGATCGATTAGAGATTCGCCCGAACGCCTAATTTAGCGCTCCGGCGAGATGGGGCTACCGTACCAACGCAGCCGAAGACGGCTCTCCGTGCAAAGCGCCTGCACTGCCAGGATCCATCACCAATAGAATACAAGGCGAGCCGCCTCGCGCACGGCTAGATTTACGCCGGATTTGCCAAGTGGCCATCAGCTGAGCTCATTCGCATCCTTTTCCTCGGGCCGGTGGTGTGAAATACGTCTATTACGTGTGCTGAGCGCTGACCTGTGTCGTGGCGCTCATGATGTCGTGCCTCGCTAAGAAAAACCCCGAACTACTGTTTCTTAGGCCTGTTGAATACAAGGGCCATGCCTAATTTGGCATTCTTCAAGGCTGAGTACCCTAATGGGCCAGACGCCCTGACCAAAACCATACCCAAACGCCGGCGCCGCCCACTTTAAGGATCCTATGCATGAACAAAAAACAAAAAAAAAAAAAGCCCCCCTCATAGCCAGCGCGAGATGCGCCCTCAGTATGCCTCAAGCTTTTCAAGGCCGCCTCTGGACCTCTTGAGGCGCTCACCCAGGTCAATATTGTCCTGCGCTTGACGATGCAGACCAGACACAAACCGACCCTTTTCGGAGCGCTTCTTGTCGTCCGCCAGGCGCTCCTCTTCCTCCCTAGCCTCAATGGCAGCAAGTCTCTTCTTGCGGTCCTCCTCCAGGGTTGACGCACTCGATTGCATAGCTGCAAGCTTCCTAGCACGTTCCTCGGCATCGTCCTTGGCTGGTTTCGGTGGGTTGGACCGTTGCTGGGCCCTGGGAGACGGTGCTCTGCGACGATCGGGAGAAGGCGAACGAGACGACGGTGCCCTGGCACGATGGTTGTCCTTTCTGGCATATTCGCGATCCCGACGCTCGTCACGCCTGCGGGGTTCGTAGGGAGAGCGAGACCGCGAACGCGGGGAGGCATGGCGCCTGTAAGACTCCCGCTTACGATCTTGCTCTTCGTCGCGTCGACGCTCACGTCCCTCGTCACGACGGCTCCGCCTGTGAGGGGATCGCGACCGTGACTGCGAACGAGAATCGCGATAATGGCGTGAGCGGTGGCTGTGCCGTCTCTCGTCATCGTCATCTCTCCTATGGCGCCTGCTGCGATGCCGACTCTCCTCGTCCCTATGGCGATGTTTCCGGTGCTTGCGATCTCCCTCTGATGATCCCCCTGCCTCCTTAAGAAGAGCGCGACGACGCACGGGGTCGTTCATCATCGCCTCCAATGCCGCCTGCTCTTGTTGCCTGACTGCCGCCATTGGATCCATCGACGCCTTGGCAATATTGTCGCGGGGATTGTTTGCGCTCGGTTGGGTGATCATAAAGGACTCCTGGCCCGCGTTCTTCTCCAACTTCTTGTTCTCATCGTTCTTGATCAGGTTGTCGACCCGACGCTGCGATTTGGTTAGCAGTTGGAAAGCGTGTTTGCCACATGTCAAACGTACCTTGCCAAGCAGATAACCCTCCATCTCTTCTGTGGTGCCTGTCTGGCCGCTGGAGGGCCCAGAATACATCCAGTCCACACGGTTCAATCTCTTCTTGCCACCTGCTGCCTCTTGCATTTCCTGCAATTCCTGAATCGCCCGTTCTTCCGCACGTTCCTTCATCATCTGGTCGATACGCTTGCGCTCTTCCAGCGCCTTCTGTTCTTCCTCTACAAGGAGTTAGCATTTTGCGCCCAACGTTGGTGTGATTTACTTACCCCATACTCGCCGCTGGTTGCTCATTAAGAGCGGATGCCAGCTCTTCTTCAAGTTGAGATCTCCTCCCATGTTGGCGGTGTGATGGAGCGAATCTGTCGCAAATCGACCCTGTAGAAAGCTGCCTGGGGGGAAACGTCGTCAAGAGGCAAGGCTGCGAAGTGACCAGCGCTAAAGGTAGCGGTTCCGGGAAGACTTTGTCGCGAATGTCCTCAAAGGAATATGTACGCCCAAAGCTGGGTTGGGAGAGCGAGCGTGTTGTGGCCGTCGCGCGGGAGGTGGTGTTTCTGCGCGGCGGAGCGACGGCGGTCGTCGGGCAAGAGCCCAAAAGAATCGCCGCAAGTGGCGGGGCGCGTCCGTGCGCACCTAGCTCCCCGGACCTACAGCACGACTGCAAGGCAACACCACAGCTTCGCAACTACTGCGTAAACTTTCTTTTGCTCCACTCTGCACGCCCAAGCCGCGTCGCCTCTCACGCCGCAAGCGCTTGGACTTAGCGCAGCTCCAGCTACTCGCGCGAATTCGCCCAGCCAGCCGCCATGTCTTCCGACGATGATTTCATGCAAGAGTCGGACCAGGAGGAGTGAGCTTGCCGCACTGCCTACTTATTAGATCTGGATCTCGCTGACCGCCCGTCAGCTACGACTTCGAATACGAAGATGACGACGACGAGCAGACCGGCGATGTCGACATTGAAAACAAGTACTACGGAGCGAAGCAGATGAAGGCCGACAACCCGGAGGATGCCATAGAGGAATTTCTGGGTGTTCCTGCCTTGGAGGAGGAGAAGGGCGATTGGTTGGTTTCCGCCGCAAACTTGACCAACACAGAGCTCGGGCTGACAGCATGAAGGGGCTTCAAGGGACTCAAGCAAGCCATCAAGCTCGAGTTCAAGCTCGGCAAATACACCGATGTCAGTACCCACGCTTTAGCAGCAACCATTCCCCGCGGAAAGTATGGGCTGTATATTGACGCCGGAAACTACAGGCTGTCGAGCATTACAAGGAGCTGCTCACCTACGTCAAGTCGGCTGTCACGCGGAACTACTCGGAGAAGTCAATCAACAACATGCTGGACTTCATCGAGAAGGCCGCAGAGGATGACGAAGCATACCGTTGCATGGAGAAGTTCTACGCGCTCACGCTCGAATCGTTCCAGAGCACCAACAACGAGCGGCTGTGGCTCAAGACGAACATCAAGCTGGCCAAGCTATGGCTGGAGCGCAAGGACTACCGTCAGCTGACCGAGAAGCTACGAGAGCTTCACAAGGCGTGTCAGATGGCGGACGGCTCGGACGACCCGAGCAAGGGAACGTATTCATTGGAAGTCTACTCGCTGGAGATTCTGATGTACGCTGAGACGAGGAACAACAAGCGGCTCAAGGTCAGTTTGATTTCATGCGAAGCGAGACAGGTTTCTGACGCGCGTGTGCAGGCACTGTACCAGCGTGCGTTGAAGGTGCGCTCAGCGGTCCCTCACCCGAAGATCATGGGAATCATCCGCGAATGCGGTGGCAAGATGCACATGAGCGAAGGTACGACCTCACGTAAGCGGCCTCATCTCGACTGCAGCTGATCTTGAGACAGAGAATTGGAAGGAAGCGCAGAGCGACTTCTTCGAGAGCTTCCGCAACTACGACGAGGCGGGATCGCTGCAGCGGATCCAGGTTCTTAAGTACCTCGTGCTCACGACAATGCTCATGGGATCGGACATCAACCCGTTCGACTCGCAGGAGACGAAGCCGTACAAGAACGACCCGCGCATTGCAGCAATGACAGACCTGGTAGATGCGTACCAGAGGGACGACATTCACGGCTACGAGAAGATCCTGCAGAACAACAAGGACCTCCTTGCTGACCCGTTCATTGCCGAAAACATCGATGAAGTGACGCGTAACATGCGTACCAAGGCAGTCCTCAAGCTCGTAGCGCCGTACACGCGGTTCACGCTTGGTTTCATCTCGAAGCAGCTCAAGATCTCGCTACCAGAAGTACAAGACATAGTGGGCTTCCTTATCGTGGATAAGAAGCTACGCGGGAAGATCAACCAACAGAACGGGACGGTGGAGATCGAGAGTAGCACGGACAGGGATCGGGTGCATGCGATGCAGGAGTGGACGGCAGCGATAGGGTCGCTCTGGGCGACGGTGCTGAACGAGGGCGAGGGCTTCCGGTCGGAAGAAGCTTCGCAGTTCCAGGCGAGCACGGGAGCACAGGGCCTATCGGATCTTGGAGGACGCCATGGACCCAGCGCGAAGCTCGGCCGCGGGACGAAGGGCAAGGGTTTCTCGGGAAGACTGCCGGGAGCTGGGTTGAGGTAATGACTTGCAGCGGTGGCCTGCAAGCCCTTGTGCGAGGGGGGGAGGCCAGTGGACGGGACCTGGCTGGCGCGTGAAACGTCTGCTCTCTACGATGCGGTCATGGAAGTTGCTTCTACTCTAAAGGCTGAAACCTGCGGTAGAGCGCGGGCATTCCTTTTTCCTCGGGCGCGTAGCGAGCGCTTTCCTTTTGGCTGGGCCATCCGTGTGAGGCGGCATGCGATCGGGCGGGCAGCTCGCGGGCGCAGGCGCGTAGGTGCAGGCTGAGTGTTGCAAGGGTTCCGACGGTGCGGAAGGCTGGACGCCACGGTGGAGCTCGCGATGACCTGGAACCAGGCTCGCCGGCCGTGTCTCGCGCGCGCTGTGTTGCTTGGGGGCGGCGTGCGGGCGACAGATCGCCTCGGGGCGTCCGCTGGCGCTGTGCGAGCTGGTTATAATGCTGCAGCCGTGTGCAGCTGCGCAGGCGGCCACCGAGCCTTGGCTGCCCGCTCCACCGGCCGCGGCGAATCAGACGGGCTCCCGCCCAGGACGTGCGCCGCGGCGTGACGGCAGCGACAGTATGTAACCTATCTCATTTTGCTGGCCGGCCCCATCTTCACCCCGTTAGCCCGCATTCTCGCACGCAGCCGGGCGGCCTTGGAGCCAGCAATGCAGGGCGGCCGGCCGGCGGTGATGCGTTGTGCGTGATGGAAGCGGGCGGCGGTGATGGGCGCGTCGCCGGCATGGCGTGGGGCGGGAATGGCCTCCGCCTGCCTGAGCGCACACATTTCCTGTGCGCCGTCGCTATGCCTCTCACAGCCTGTCTCACATCGCTGCCGCATTGCTCGACGCGCAGGCGGCGGCGCCGCGTCGATGAGCTTCTTCAATCCTGGGCCGGCCATCGAGTGCGACGGCGGCCCTCGCCGTTTCATCGCCGTGTGCGTGAGGGAGCTGCGCTGCGGTCTGGGACGGTACCTGGCAGCATAGTCGAGAGACTCGCAAGCCCCATCCCCACAGCTCAGCGTTGCCTCCATATATTGGCATCCTCCTGCTGCCCCTGGCAAAAGCTCGCGGTGTCACAGGAGAGTCGCTGCTGCAACCACGGGCGCGGGTCTCTGCGCATACTAAAACCGACTCCGCTGCCATTCCTCCATGGCCGCTCGTGGGTGACCTGCAATCCCGCGCCGCCGCCGTGCAATCTCCTGTCCTGCCTCTGCCCTCAGCAGACGCGCAGCAGTCAACACCATCGTGACGCGTGCCTGATCGCCGCTGCCCCAGCCCGCTTCCCAGAGCATCCGCAAGAGCCCCAGCGCCCCAGCGCCCCAAGCGGCCATGAATCGCCAACCCGTCATCTCGCCCAACTTCCACCACTACCCTGCGCAGCACTTCCATGACCCGGCCCTTGCGTCGGTGTCGGCGCTGTCGTACAGGTCCTTCCAGCTCCCCCATCGGACCGCGGAGCTTCCCGCCGGCTACAACCCAACACCTCTGCCTCCGCGCCCGCCAGCCGCCAGGATGAGCTACATGGCCGCCGACGACGAGCTCGCCCAGCTGCAGAAGCTCTCCAACGAGTACCAGCCCGAGGCCACCGTGAGTCCCCGCGCCCGCCCGCCCGCGCCCGAGAGAGCTGTTGCTGACTCCCCGCAGGGCCCGCTCGTCGGGCCAAGACAATCCACGGCCGCCATCACGACCGAGTACGCAAACGGCGACCCCGTCTATCGTGCGAAGACCCAGGTTCGTGTGCCCGCCCTGCCCGCCCGCCTGTTCGCCGCTGAACTCGTGCCAGAACCTGCCCTACAAGTATTCCCACTACCGAACGTGTCGCGGCGATGGACACTGCGGGTGGAGAGGTATGCACCGCCGCTCCGAGCATGAGACGCCCACGCTGACATGACATGATGCAGCCGTGGCCTTTGGCTACTTCGAGGCCCTCCAGCGCGCCGGCGACCGCCACAAGTTCTTTGAGGAGCAGAGTCGCCTGCGCTCGCTCGCCAACCTGCTCAACCAAATCGGCCTGCAGGCCGACGTCTATGAAGACTTCGCCGATGAGACTCAGGGCCTCCTTCGCAAATTGGCCAACTCTCCTGCCGGAGATGACGCCCCGCTGCTCGAGGCGTTCAATGACATGATGGCGTCGATGGGCATCATCACCCACCTTAAGGCAAGTGTTCACATGATGGCCGTGTGCGACGCGTACTAACATTAGCCTTCGCAGCTGTTGACCAGTGCTTGGATCCAAACTCATCCGCAGGACTTTGAGCCATTCCTCTTGGGTCAGGACTTGCAGCAGTACTGCCGGACTCATGTCGAAGCTGGAAACTGCGAGATAGAGCACGTTACATTGACCGCTCTTTTCCAGGTCTTGCTCAAGCCTGCTGGATTCGCGCTCGAAATCTTGTATCTGGATCGCAGCGCTGGAGAAGAAGGCGATATGTACCACTTCGAGGCGACGACCCACGATGGCGTCCCAATCATGGATCCTCCGACCGTGAGATTGCTTTATCGGCCGTACGTGCCCGTTCTCTTCCGTGGTGCTACGCATGATCTGACCGAATTGCAGGGGCCACTACGATATCCTCTACAAGGCTGAGGAAATCCAGCGCACTATGGCACCTCAGATGCCTACTCAGGTCGCTGTCAACCTTGCGCCCCACTTCAATGAGGATTACGTGCATATGAACAGGGAGTTCTCGGACGTACTAGCTTACATTCCTGGCATGGGGCCCCAGAGCTTCGCGCCTAGCTTAGGACAACCGTCGTACATGTCTGATCCATTTGCAAGCTACGCACCTACTCCAACCCAACCTCCACCACAGCCTACACCCCAATTGTACTCGCCGCTACCTGTCCCTCACAGTCAGGAATATGTAGCCCCCAACGTAGCCCTCGAAACTGCTCCTCCCGTTGGCTTGGCAATGCCCGGGGCTGGCAAGGTCGATCGTGGTTCCTTGTTCAGGCCATCGGCATATGAATTGAAACCGGACTTCAATTCTGGCCCTACTCATTCACCAACCTTTCAGACATCTATCTTCAAGAAGTAGGGCGTCCATTTCTCGTGCCTCGAATACTTTGGCTGATTGGATTTAGCTCCCACTACAACACCGCACACTTCTTGAATCCAGATTTTCAACCAGAGGAATGGTCGCCAGATACCGAGTACTCTTCCAATAGTCGAGGACGCCACAAGTCTACATCCCAGTAGTCTACGCCACCGCTCGCACAACGTCCTCGGTCGATGCCGTAGCCTCAAGCCTGGTTCGATCGAAGATGGCATCGCCGCTGCGCTTGCCCAGCTTTTCGATTTGTCGTTGCATAACATCATTAACGAAGTTGAGCGGATGTCGTCTTGCTTTGCCAGCCATCCTTGAAAGCATCAGCTTGCTTACTTCGACACGTTTATCATATCCACTCCTGGTTGTTTTTGGCGCAACTGAAACAGGTTTCAGCAACTCCTCGTTTTCAATGTTCGCATTATATCTTTAGGAAACGCCGTCACGACCTCAATAAGACCATCAGCCTCAGGGTGCCCTTAGCTTTGGAATTTCTAGGCATTGCCCTATATTTTAGTCTCCAGAGTTTGTTTTTTCCTTTCTGTTACTGCGTCAGCTTCACAGTCGCTGATAGCCCTTCCTCTCCCTTTCTCGGATTCTATCATCTCAGGTAGCACTCAAATAATCTGGTCATTCAAAATCGTTTTGCGTTTACCGTTTCTCTTTTTCCCTTTTGTCTCCTAAGTTTGTTATTTGTCAACAATCAGCGCTGCTCCGGTTGGCATTCGAACGGAAAATGGTGTTTTATGTCAGATGCTCTCGGATACGGAAATGGAACTCAGACGAGCGTATTGATGAAGGAGTCGCCGGAGTCAGGCATTTATATACAACAAATTGTTCCCTGTAATGGAAAGCATAATACTAACAAATTATAAAAAAACACTCGACAAACATAATAAAGCAGTCCAGTTCGAGGTCACACAGGATACATGCGCAACCACAAAGAGTGACGTCGATCCTTGCTAAAAACTAAATTAGGAACTTTGACGTACAGAGCACAGGGAACGTCTGGGGAAAATGCTCGTAGGTAGTTGAAGCTACCGTCCGGACGACAATGTGGAATTAAAAATTCTACGTACACGTTCCGACGATAGCTTCGACTACGCAAATTTGTTTATTTTTCTAAAGAGCTGTGACATAATTATTCTTCACGCCACCCTTCATATCCCGCGGTATAACAATATCTTACTTATGGGTATTTGAAGCTATCGTCCGGACGAGAATGTCGGATTAAAAATTCTACGTACACATCCGGACGATAGCTTCAACTACCCATGACATGAACAAAAAAAATCGCTAGATAGCCTGAACAAAATCACCATGGCGACCATTTCAACAAAAGGTAGATTGACAGCAGCAAAAGGGTATCTATATCAAGCTTCTGTAGGGGCATTGATGCAAGCTCGCTTTCTTTTCCTCTCCTCGCCTTCCATCGCTCCAAAAAAGTAGATCGCACAAACAAGCAAACAAACCAAAAGGAAAAGAACTTATATCAAGTGCTGACGCGTCAGGACCAACCGAGGGCTTAGTGTCCGGCATTTTGCGGTCGTACTTCCACCTTGATCCGGTATACAGGGGGTTTGTTGTTTACACAATCTCATTTGATCATCTTGCAATTGTTTTCTTCTTTTCCTGTTTCCTCACCACTGGTTGCGGTCCCAGTTTGGATCTGTAAGATTAAAGTCAGCCCGCATTTACTTTCCATGCACATATACCCATCCGCACGTCCCCAAATCCCTTTCTTCCCCGCGACAGCGAGTTATTCTCCTGCCCTTCCGGCCGCCTCTTTGCTGACAAAATATTCCGGCACCTATCCTCCTATTCCAAGCGCAAAGGGGGGGATTTTTGGTTTTTGTAGGCAGAACAAAACTCACCTTGGACAAACGCGGCCAGAACCTTGCTCCCGGTCTGCAAAAGCGGGTGGCCGACGACGATCTGCAGGAAGCGCTGCAGGCCTTCGCGACGGTGCTCAATGACGTCGTCGGAGAAGCGGTTGGTGAAGACCTTGCCGGGGAGCGGGGGGATGGTGACGCGGGCAGATTCGCGCTCGAGGATGTCGCGGAAGGCCTCAAAGTCCGAGTAGCGCCGCCGCACCGAGGACTGCTTGAGCTTGAAGGCCGGGATGTTGGTCTTCATGCTGATCTCGTACGTCGTGTACATGCCCCGCCCGGTGCCATGGGTTTGCGGGTTGCGAACCTAGAGGTTGGGACATCAGTGGGGAAGTGCTGGGGGGGATGGATTTGCAGTCGGGGGTATAGGGAATGTTTCCGGGTACGGGCAAAGGTGCTGTGCGGTACGGCAAGGGATTTCGGAGGATTCTGGAAAAGTGGCGGTGGGGGCTGGTGTTTTCTTCTGGGAACGCACCTCGATCTCGAGGAAGTTCTCCGGAGGGCCGTAGAGCTCCTCGTAGGTTTGGGCACGAGAGTCGGGGAGCGACTGCATTGCGCTGGGAAACCTGCTTGCGCCGGTGGTAGCCAGTTTGGCGGTAGGGACGAGGCTGGGTATGTTATTGCGTTTCGCGTCGGGCGTGTATGCACGCGTCGAGGAGGACCTCCACGTATGCTCGAGCTTCGCGCACGTTGCGGGTATGCAGGCGGTTGGTGTTGCAGCTGCGGGCGAGCGCGAGGCAGGTGGCTCGGGAGATGTCGCCGAGGTGCGTTGGATGTCAGAGCTCTCGTGTGATGCCTGGGATCGGCGGTCGAGCGTCGTAGTGGGTGGGTCGGGTAGGAGAGCTCGTGTGCGTGCGCGTGCAGCTGCGGCGGGCGAGGATCGTGCGTATGCGTGCGGGCGCGAGTCTTGCGGCGGTGGGAGCAGGAGAATTGAGGAGAAGCAGGTAAGCGACGAGAGAGCAGAGGTGGTGGTCCTCGCCGTCAGGCAGAGAATGAGGGGCACGATAGGCGATCCATCCCGGCAAGAACGCCAGCCAGAGCCCCCGCCGCCGCCGCCGAATCCGCAGCGGCGCGGGATCCCCTACGAGTAGGCGTGCCAGCTGTTGGTCTTTGTGCGATTCTCCCAGCTTCCACGCGTCACGTCGACTGGGTTACTGAGTGTTCACATGCCCACGGGCTCGCTGCAGGCCCTGCCACGCCGCTTCCCCTCCCGTGTCGCTGACGCACGCGAAGAGTTGCAGGTTGAGTGCCTGCTGTGCAGCCCTCGTCTTGGCTTGCTGCCGTCGTCTTTGCCAGGCGCCCCGCCTCCGTACGACTCCAACGTACTGCCCGTACGTACGAGAACCGCACCCTTAACATAAAACGCTCTACCGGCTTCGCTGCAGACAGTCTCCGGTACACCGTAAGTTGAGCCTTGCTTGTTTCTTTTCCGCTTCCGGCATGTACCATATCTCTGGCGAAGGCGCGAAGGATGACGGCGATCTGACAGGCGCGGATCTTCCGGAGCCATGGCATGATGTGAGCCCGGCGGTGTGCCGAGCAAGCGCGCCCACAACACTGGCATCTTTTTTTGGTGTCTTCTGTAAATGTCATACTGGACAAGGGTTTCCCGTCTTCTTGTGCAATCTGTGTCCTTCCCGCAAACGTGCACATCCCGGTCCCTCGGAGTTGAGTGTGGTTTCTTCCCTTCCCCAGACCCTCTTTCTCAAAGCAGAAAAGTAAGAAAGAAGAGTGATGGCTGAGCGAAGAGGCATGGCGGACCCTCGGTACCACGGACTTGCTGACACGCCGCACCTAGCCAGCCTTGCTATAACTTATCTGCGAACTGGTAAGCAGCACGGCGAGCTCGTGCAACCCTTTAGGACCACTTTCGGAAAAGGCACTGATTCTCTGGGGCTCTAACTCAGTTGATACCTCGCTCCATCCGAATTGGGCAAGTCCAAGACAAGTATCAAAATGGCCTCTTCTCTGCCTACTCTACCCCGCATAGTGTTCACCATCATCGAGCCGATTTCCCTGTGCGTTGCGCCCCTCTTGGCTTGTTTCGGTCTTGCTGACGATTGTCTAGGGTCGCTGGGTTTTTGGGTCCTCTTGTCTCGCCGCAGTTCTTTGCAGCTTCGCAGCTGGCCACCACCAAAGCTGCTGCTGAAGCTCATGAGTTGACCGCAACCGAGCACATCCTGGCCCTTCAGCTTGGAAATGCTTACCTCTTGCTTGGATTCCTGGGCGTGTTCATACTCAACACGACACTGGACCTTCCTACTGTGAGAGCGTACCTGGCTGCTCTGTGGCTGGGAGACATCGGCCACGTGCTCATCACCGCCTGGGGACTGGGACTCAAGGGGACGTTCAACATTTTTGGTTGGAACGCTGTGACCTGGGGAAACATTGGTTTCACCGTGATGCTTTTCGCCCTGAGGAGCTTGTACTTCCTTGGAGTCTTCGACAAGAATGGGGCAAAGGAAGGCCGCAAGAGCAAGCAGACGTAGCTCAAGGCACGTGGTCGGGAGGTTACGAATGATGGCATCCCTTCAGTGGCACAGGAAAGGGTAAGAGCGACAGTTGAAGCCATTTTGTTCCCACAAAACAATTGCTGACATTGTGCACGCAGATAGCAGGTCCAAGGCATCAGACATATACAAAGTAGCTCCATGCGCCAGCCCCGCTGCAATTGATGTTAACGCTTCGATGACCATGGCCTCCGCAGTGACGATAGAACCTCTCTTTGTTAAGCGCGATGTTTGCCCTAAGACAGACTGTTCAGATGCCCACCGTCGTCAAGCAGAGGAGTGCGATTGCCTGGCAGACGCGTTTTCGCACCAGGGTCTGCAAAAAACAAAATGGGAAGTCGCGCCTTCTCCAGCGAGACGGGCCATCATGGTGAATCCCCACACACGGCCCGGAATCCGCGTGCGTACACGTGAGAGACGATCCTGATTCGGACTATGAGGGTTTTCCGGGCGAGCATGTCGAGGTGAGGTCGCCTTCGACTGACGCGCCGGCTATATAAGCGCATAAACCTCTTCCACCATCCATCCCCAAACCTCTCCCTCTACACTCCACTTTTCGTCGTGACCGGACGCCACGCTACCCTTGCTCCTGTCGCGACTCAATCAATCTGCTTCTCAAGCTCTCGTCGCGCTGCTAGCAAACGTCGCAACAAGCAACTGCGCATTGCACCGCGCCGCCGCTCGCAACGCCAGCTCTTGGTAAGCTCTGTCTTGCGCATGAAGCACCGGATGCCGCCTGACGCAACTGACATCCTATTGCGCTTGTATAGCCTTAGCTGACAGCTCAACCGCACAGAATTCAAGCCGTCTTGGAGTAGCTCGCGTCCAGCCATGGATCAGGTCACTCCGCCCTCATCTTCTCGCGGCAAGCACCGCCGCACACGCTCGACCCCAGACCGCATGTCTAGTGGCAGTTCTGATGGCGAGACTGCCTTGAACTCGCCCATCGCGCCCTCGACGCCCTTCAGCCCGCTCGAGCAACGCGCAGGCGTCAATCTCCCGGACACGCCTCTCTCACCGCTGTTCGATGGTAAGTGCCCTGCCTACTTCATTTGACTCACCTGCGCAGCAAGCAACGGGTGCCTTCAGTCCTTTGTTATTCCTGCACTCTCACCTCCTCTCACTTGCGAGGCCCATCTTTCTCAATCCTCACACTGACTTGGCACTCTACCTCACCTCACTTGAAGTTCTTGCTAACCCTGGCTTAATTTGCAGATATTGCTGATCATGGTGAGCACTGCCGTGTTGGCAGCAGCGAGGAGATCAAGGGCTCGCCCAAACCTGCCGCTGCGACTGGAGTCTACGAATACCAAATCTTCCTGACAAACCCTGACGAGGAGCCGACCACTCAGCCGATGGTGGTCAAGCAAGATGGAAAGACGCCCTTCGAGAAGAAAGATTTCGTTCCGATCGCCAATCACCGCCGCGTGGACCGCCGCAGACTGAACCCTCAGCGCCCTCACTTGGTGCCAAGCCGCTCTGACCCGGCCGGTATCCATGCGATGTCCGGCAGTCACCCTCCGCAGTTCTCCGATAGTAAGCTCTCAACCTATCCAACCTCATCTCAGCCTAACTTCAAATAGACCCTTTCATGCAGAGTTACCCTGAGCCCGCTGTCTCCAGCGAATCATCTCACCCAGAGCTCTCTACCGACTCTGAGAACTTCGTCTCTGGCCCCTTTCCCTCAAAGATTGATGCTGGAAATGCCCAAGCGAAGCTATCTCCCGAAGCGTGCCTCTTCGTAGCAAGGTGAGTGCTCTCTTCTTCAACAAAATGGCTTGGTAGTTTAACCATTTCATTCCGCAGTCTCCGGAAGGACAAATCAGACCAGGAAATCCACGCTGCGTTGGTCAAGGAATTCAGCAAGCATGGCACTTGCTACATCAAGGTGAAGCGGAACAGAGAGCTGCCAATCGCCTTCATTCAATACCACGAGAAGGACAAGGCCGACATGGCCATGGAGTGTGCCAGTGGGGCCTTGATCCTTGAGCGCCCGTGCCGGATCGAGAAGGCCAGGGCTCCTCGTAAGTCACCAATACGTTCTCCGCGAAACGAACGAATCCTTAACCCGATGTGTGTATAGGCTCTGTCTTCGTCTCCCGCCGCGATGGCAAGACTCCCTCCCGGACCGAAGTCGTGCAACTTCTTCAGATGGTCGGTCAGGTTGACAAGATGTGGGCACTCTCGGAAATTGATATGGAGAGATTTGCACTGTCTCCCGGCTTCTGCTGCCGCTTCGCCTTCTACCAGGACTCTGTGGATGCGATCACGGTCAGTCCACCTTGTACGGGGTCTTTCATGGCTTGTCGTTGCTGACTACTTGCAGCGCTATCGCGATCACCTTGTCTACGACGTGGAGTCGTTCCTGGCGCCGGAGAAAAACCATCAACCCACCTTCGACTGGGGTAGTGTGCTTTCGGAGCCGAACCGTTCATCAACTACCCCCAACTTCGACTTCAACATCCACATGCGGAATGCTCTGTGGGTTGGAGGGCTCCCGCCAAGTGTCACCAAGTCCGAGCTGATGCGGGTCTTCATCAACCAACGCCGGGTTGTTTCCAATGTTGATATCAGGATCCGTACCGCTGCTCCGAGCACCAGTATGTCGTCTTGTTTCATGTTGTATCTCCAAGTGACCAGCCTAACCGCACTACAGATGAGGCTAGCTATGCGGTCATCTACTTCGCTGATGACCAGAGTGCCCTTGACGCGGCTTTGTGCACGCACCGCAAGCTGCGCCTCTACACCGGTGAGCGTGTTCGCATTCAGTGGGCATTCAAGAACTTCCTCCGTAACTTCGGACGTGGCCACACTTCTGGACCCAAGAACTATCACGACTGTGCTGCTGGTACGCACTTCGGCAACCAAAGCAGCTTCTTCCCTGGAGACCCCAACTTTGGACGTGGCCCTCAAGCTTTCTCGCTCCCCGCCCGTGCCGCCAGCGGCTACCCTCGTCCGGCTGGTGAGATGTCATCTCCTAACGGTGCCTTTGTTAATGGTGCCGGCCATTTCCATATGGCAAATGTTATGGGCCAGCATGCGGCTCAGCAGACTTTTGTCAATGGCCAGGTTTATGGAGTGTATCCCGGCCCCATGGCTGAATCTCAGGCCAACAATGGACATGTTGCTAACCGCGCAACCCCTTCGACGGCCTTTGCGGGCTACCCGGTTGTCAACGGCACCTACCCTGTGTGCCCACGTTTTACTTCGAGGTTGTAAAGTCCAGTTGTACACTTTGTCGGCTGTGATTTGACCAGGTGCTCTTTCGATTGTCGACCATTACTGCATTCAAAGCCCTGAGGTGGCGACGAATAATCCTGCGACTGGACCAATGTTCCAGTGTTTGCTTCCACACTTGCTGATATCTTATGAGGGACGGAGAAAAACGGTCGGGAGATACCCTTGGTCGGTTCAGGCGAACGGCGATGAGGGCGGAAGTATTTGCTTTATTCCTTGCTGACGACCTTTGTTTTGATTTCCGGGAGATACCCAAAAAAGCACCAACGGCGGATGGCAGGACAGGCTGTATAAGAAGTATATAAAATACAAAAAAACTTGAAAGAAACTTTTCCTTCTGTCTTCCAGCTGTTCAATTTGTGGAAGGAGCAACTAAACTACGGGCAGTTGAAGCTATCGTACCACATTACTGTAACGCAATTGATTTTTATGTGCGTGTGTAGTCACAGGTCCATTTAAGTCTGATGTAATAGAACAGGCAACGCATTTCATAGGACGTTTATGTGTAAACACTGCTACTCTAATGACCCATCTATCGCCCTGGCTCTCTCCCATGTCTCCTAGTTCCTCTATCTGCAAGTATTCTTCATCTTCTGCTCATAATACTCTTCTCTCCCTCCAGCTCAATATCCCCCACAGCGTCCTTCTCCTTCACTCAACCTTCCCTCCTTCTCATTCATCCGATATTCCCGCCAACAACCTCTTTACTCCCTTCCCGCCGTCGGAAAAGAGAAGACAAATGGGTAGGAAGCCCCTTAAACGAACTTCCCATCCTTGCCAGGCTCCTCGACAACACGGCTCACGCTGCCATACCCTTGCGCACCACCCGCAGCAGCAACGCCAAGGCTCCTAGCATCATCGCCAGCGTTCTCCGGAGCAGGCAGGGGCCGGTCTAGGGCGGTGAACCTCTCTCCCTTGACCCTGGCGAGGACCCACAAGCCGGCCATCCTCACGCACCAGCAAGCGGCGGCCCACAGCAGGCCGCCGAAGGGGGCGGCGACGAAGGCGCCAAAGGCGCTCCAGTCGTCGCCGTAGAGGCCGTTCTCGAGCAGGATGAGGTTGGCAGCGGCGCGCGTGTCGCCGTGGTAGTAGACGCAGCCGAACAGGAAGACGGAGAAGATGCCGCCCAGGCCGCCGACGACGACCTCGGTGCCGGACCACCACCAGCAGCGCTCGCTGAGCCCGATGACCAGGACGGGCACGAGCGAGGCCGAGACGAGGTCGGAGATGAGGTAGACCTGCAGCACCGAGGGCGAGCGCAGCGCCACGACGATGACCGGGATGATGGCCAGCACGACGAGCACGCGGATCCACCAGAGCGGGAGGCGGTTGCGGAATAGGTCGTTGGAGCCCGTCGAAACCATGGCGGATTGGAACGAGTCGAAGGCGGCCGTCGAGAGGGCGACGACCATGACGAGGATGATGCCGACCACCCACGCCGGCAGCAGCGAGAGGAGACTGAAGAAGGCGACGGAGCCCTCCTGCGGTGGGTCGCCTGGCCACGCGCCCGACCATGCTGCGAGCAAACCACCGCACCCGACGAGAGTGAGGATGATGGTAACAGTGACGGCCGCGATGGTCACGGCGATGCGCAAGTCGCGGTCGCTGCGCGAGGCGAAGGTGCGAAGCCAAAAGCCACTGATGAAAAAGTCGTTGGAAAGAATCGCTACCGGGAGAATGTAAATGAGCTGCCAGCCAAGTAGGTTGGCGTTGAGGTAGCCAGACGAGTCAATCAGCGAGCGGTCAATGTTTGTCTCAACGCCTACGGTAATGACGCCAATGATGATCAATCCAAGCACCATGACGCCTTGGATATTATCCGTTACGAAAGACACCTTGAATCCGCCGAGGGCTGTTAGAGGTTGGTTAGTTTTTTTCTCAAATCCTGCCAAAAAAAAAAAAAAAAAGACCACTTACAGGTGTAGATCGTAGTGACAACGCACTGGACAATCGTGGCAGGAAGACCATCCAGACCGGTCAGAAGATTGATGATCTGTTGGAGCGCAGATAGCTCTGCAACCATGTACAGGAAAAGCGTAATGAGCCTGAGCAGCCTTGTCAGCTTTTGGCTCAATCAGGAAACTCATCCAGTGAAGACGAGTATTATAAGCAAGACTCACGTCATCAAGCTGAGGAACAGAGCCGCTACTATTCCATAGCGCTGCCTCGTCCACTCGGTCAGCACGAAGCCTTCCGGGCACTTGCGCCTGATGATGGGACCCAAGTAGCCGAATATCAGGAGCGGCAGGCCAGAAGACAGCGCGTACACGACGAGACCTTGCACGCCGGCAATGGTAGCGATCTCAGGATACGTGAACAAGATTCCAGAACCGAGAGCTGTTCATTCGAAACAAAATTGCCTAGGTCAGCTGGATGAACGACAGAAAAGGGGGGAGCTTGGGGTGGAGGGGGTTAATCAGCGGCAGCACATTCCTCACGCAAGTATTATCTTGATCGAGTTTAAACGGTACTTCTCAGCTTCGTCGTTGCAGAAATCCACGACATCTCCTTTGACCTCGCTGAACATGCCAGCTCAGAAAATACAAAGGTTGGATGTTGTAGAATTCCCGCTCGACTCAGCGCCCGTAGTGAAGCCGCACAGGGGATGATCCAGCTGGGTCTTCTCCACATGATCGCTGTCTTACCATAGATGCAGACGTAGCTCAACCACAGAGGACCTGTTTCCTGCGGAACGGCATTCTCTTGCCGAGAGTGACTCGTATCGGCGGGGAGAGAGATCCCGTAAGCCCGCAAAACAAGCCCAGGGATCGAGTGACTCGTCAATCATGTCATCCAGTGAGGATGTGGGAAAACGCCAGCGGACATGACCACTGCGAAGAATCGATCTGTAATACGAACCTGGCCAGAACCTGTCCTTGTTGGACAATCCGAAGAATACCTTGCACGTTTGCAGCCCTCACCGGGGGGCTCTCGCCTCCTGCCGGTGAGGTGCTGTGCCCGAGGGATGATCTGTGTCGATCCTTTGCTGGAGGAGCGTTGCTGCCGCTAACCGGGATGGATGCTGGAGAATCGGACTGCAGAAATACATCTGCCTGCCGCCGGTGCATCACTCACCCGAAGCTATGAAGTTCAGGGCGAGTGGTATCGCTGCGCATCGGAAAAGTCAGTAAAATCACAACTAACGCGGCAGACCCTCATGAAATATGCAGGATTTCGCCGCTTTGACCATCATATTGGCCAAAATAAAGGAAAGCATCGCGTCTGTTATTCTGACCCTTCTGAGTCCTGTTACTGGACAGATAGTCCGATTTGGACTGGTGGCGGAGCTTCCATGCCACAAAGACACCGCAGATTCTGCGAGAGTACCATTAGTCGGCTCCAACCGCGTTGCAAGGCAAGCATGACGAAAAGAGCTTACAGGAAGGCGCCGTAGGTAAGATAAATAATGGCGTTGGACGCCTGGAACGACGGGACACCCATGTTGGCAGAACGCTGGGTATTTGTCGGACCAAAGAGGTAGAAGCACGCTTTATGGCTGGGGCGCGCAGTGGAGGGTAAGCGGACGAGGATAAAAGGTGGTTGAGAGAGAGAAGCTCTCTCGAAGATCCTCGCGGTGAGATTTTATTTGACCGGTCGTGCAAAGCGAGCCCACCCGATCTCGCGCCACCCGAGCGCCGTACCTAACCCGATTACGGCAGGTAACCCGACCACGGATGGTCTCACGCGTCATGCGCGTGATCTGGTGTCTGGGATGCTCCTTCACTACTTTAGCACCCTTTCCATGCTAATCTTCAGATTCGATGGCGACCGAAACGATACGACACCGTAGAAGCCGTGGTGAATGCATTTGCGGGTAGTTGAAGCTGATATCCGTCTGTGGACGTAAGCTCTTGGGCTATACAATACGTCCGAACAATCAATTTGACTGCCCAAGTTAGTAAATTGAATGATTGCCAGTAATGTCTCTTTTGTTTTTGCGATGACCATTCTGAGCGAATGCCTGTAACTCAAAGGGGGATAAGAAACAGCAAGAGAAAGAGGCGGGGAAAGAGCAAGGGCACAGAGTAAGGAAATCTAAGTTCATTTTGCATTTCTGTTCATTTTTTCACAGCTTGGAGTCAGCTGGTAAGCGTATCTATCAATACGCCAAACTCCACCTTTTTTTTTCTCTTTAAAGTTTTCAAGGCACCAAACGGAGCACACCTTCTCCATCAGGAAGGGCTACTTCAAGCAGAAGATGCACTCCTCCACTTCTCTCCCGTCAGCCTCTCGTATGCCTCGACGTACTTCTCGCGCGTACCGCGCACCACCTCGTCGGGCATAGCAACATCTTCCTTGCCCTTCAAGCCATTCTTCGTCAGCCAGTCCCGCAGGAACTGCTTGTCGAAGCTGTCCTGGCCCTTGCCGACAGCGTACGCGTCAGCGGGCCAGAAGCGGCTGCTGTCGGGCGTCAGCACCTCGTCGACGAGGATGACGTCGCGGTTGGGGTCGGCCGGGTCGAAGCCGAACTCGAACTTTGTGTCGGCGATGATGATGCCGCGCTCGCGGGCGTAGGCGGCGGCGGCCTTGTAGAGGGCCAGGGCGAGCTCCTCGATGCGGGCGGCGGCAGCGTCGCCGACGATGGCGGCCGCGCGCACGCGGCTGATGTTCTCGTCCTTGCCGCCCACCTCGGCCTTGGTCGACGGCGTGTAGATGGGCTCGGGCAGCTGCTGCGACTCCTGCAGCCCCGCCGGCGCCGGCTCGCCGTGGATCGTGCCGCTGCGCTTGTACTCAGACCACGCGCTGCCCGTGATGTAGCCGCGCACGATGGCCTCGATGGGGAAGATGGAGAGGCGCTGCACTTGCATCGAGCGGCCCGTCAGCGTCGACAGTTGCGCTGGCGAGAGGGTAGGGCTCGCTGCGGTGATGGCTGGAGGGAGGTCCGAGGAGATGAAGTGCGTGCGCAGCGAGGGGATCTGCGCGCGCAGGTAGCGGAACCAAAAGGTAGAGAGGTTGGTGAGGAGAGCGCCTTTCTCGGGCACACCCTGGTTAGACATTAGCTGTGATCACAGGAAAGACGGGATCGATGACTTGATATAAGGGCGAGATGTCTAAGGCAGAGTGCTAAACATTGACCACAGCTTTATTGCAGGCAAGGAAAGAAGGCTCGCCAACAAACTGGGGACGGGGGCTAAGCAATGATGAACAGCTGCGTGATGGGGATAGGCAGAAATCAAAAGTAAAGACATGGGAGCATGAGCTGTATACATGAAGATAGAGTTGTGACGGAATTTGTGGAGTTCCCCACAGCACAAAGGCGGGGAAGCAGAGCAGAAGAAATTGAAGGAAGTTCTTTAATAGAAAGAAAAGTGTGACAAGAAGAAAGGCCTGATATGAGAAAGAAGATCAGGAAACGACTGCGCTTACGTTCTTCATAATCACGTCGTAGGCGCTGATGCGGTCCGTTGCCACGAACAGCAGCGTCTTGCTGTCGATTTCGTAGACATCGCGCACCTTACCGCGCGCCAACAGCTTGAAGCCATGGTCCTCCAGATTAGTGGACACGACGGAAGTGGTAGCCGGGTTGATGGTCGACATTTTTCACCGTGCAAAGTAAGAAAAAGACGTTGTTCTGGTTGTTGAGTCAAAGGAGCAGAGGTTGACGATGCCCGGAGAAAATCTTCGGCTTTATGGCGGCCACCTTTTTCGTCGCCGTTTGGCCGTGCTGAGAGGCAAACATGTGGAGTTGAAGTTGATCGCGCGGAATGACGACGATGACCTGATTTACGAGCGAGACTTCGGCTATCGGCACCTAGTTCGCGCCTTCTTCGCAGCGAATGATGTGGCTGTCGGATGAGGCAGAGTTTGGTACCTATGCTAGCCAGCGGTAGCGGCCAAACGCGGCATGCCGATCACACCGACGCTTCGCAACGAGTACGTCGTGATGATCTTGCAAGCCGCAGCGTCGAGTCGAGCTCTGAGAGACCTCTTTGTCCAGCCTCTTGTGATGGAAAGACTTGCACTCCGTGAATGGTGCCGGCCAACGACATCTTGTGATCATGTAAGGCCTAGAAAACCTGAGGTATCGACATTGAAGATCTTTGCTTTCCTGTTTGCATTGATCTTGCAACCACGCCGACGCGTTCTCAGATCAGAGAGTATCTTTGGCAAAGTACATACAGTACAACGCCGTGTGTAATTTATCGTACAAGAGCGTAGCCAACCAGATCTGTACATCTTCCGCGAACTTCGTACAACCCGCACGACCTATCAACACGTGAAAGAGCCATGACTTACATCTTCCTCATACTACAGAGCGGAGCGAAACCCTGGACATACCCTGTGCAACGCCGTCCAATGTACAATTCTCCGAAAGGCGCCGATTAGAAAACCCACGAGAAAAAATAACGCCTTTTCTTTTTTGTTCGCGCCAAGCAGAAGCCAATGCTTATATGTTGGAAGTGGCGCCCATGAGCTTGAGAGCGCTCTCGTATGTTCCGAACATGATTGCTGCGCTGGGAACCACACGTAGAAGATGGGGAGTCAATCCACCATACAGGCCTAGCAGGCCCTCTTCCTTGGCGACAAGCTTGAAGCATTGGACGAGGCCTGTGTATTTCTGGTGGCCATTCTCCATCGGCGCCAACCGCAGACGCGTCCGCACAACCTGGTTACTCTGTCAGCTACCTGCCTTCGCAAATGTATCCAGGGCACATCGCCTACCTCGTGAGGATACGTCAGAATCGTCGCGATAAACTTCGCAAATCCGGCTGCACCAACGCCTCCCGTCCACTGAACCGTCTTATCCCAAGCGTTAGGCTCGCGACCGGATGCCTCCAGCCTCTTCTGCCTGTTGGCGAGACCCAGCTTCATCTGCTCGTACAGGACCCACTGCATGGTGCTTTCCGACACGCCCAAGTAGCTCGCCGTGAGACCCTTGTATAGTCCGCGAATTCCCTCCTGCCGAATAGTCTGCATGGTGCAATCTAGCGCGTTCTTGTACTGCCTGCCGCCCTGGGACTTCGCGTGCGACTTGTCGAGCTGCAGCCTCGTCTTGACCAGCCAGATGGGGTTCGTCGCGGTACCTGTCACGACGCCGGCGGTTGCTGCGGCGAGAAGGTGCACCCAGGCCGATTCCTTCCCGTCGTTGAGATATGTGCTAAGCACGCGCTTGCCGTTGCCGTACGTGTAGAAGTTGATTGCGCGTGCAGGAACCACGCCGATCAAGTTCGGACCCAGTCCTTTGAACAGCGCTCGCCAGCCTTCTGTGCGAGGGATGGCGAAGAGAATTTGGAACGTTTCACGGAAGTGGAGAAGTGCGCTGCGCGTGAACGACATGGTCGACGGAGGAGGGACGCCGCGGGTAGCTCGGGAGGCGAGTAATTGCTGGTGGTAATAGTCAGACTGTAACCGGGTCTTCAACACGTCGAACGGCGCTGTCAAGGTTGCGGCGGCTGTACCGCCCATGCTAGTGAAAGACTGCTGTCAGCACAAAGCCCGAAGAAAACTGCTTAAGGTTCACGTACGCGCCAGCGACGAAATGCGCCCATGATTTGGCAAAGGGCGATGATTTTACAGCCACCCGAGGGTGATTGGAATCTTTTGAGAGCAAAGCATCCCCGCTCTCTCGCGGCTGGGGCAGGGGGCTCTGCTCAATCGCAGACCGTGCCACCCCCAGCGGGCGGTTGTCCTGGGCGGATTCGAGGGTCATATACAATGCGGCCTGAGTTGTCGCGGAATTTTTGGCGTGAGGTCTGGACGGGCGCGGGTGTCGAATCTGTCGGAGAGGCTCGCTGCGGAAGTGCCTGAACTAGCTCGGGGGGCGGAGAAGGCTGTACGTGTAGGGTTGCGGGAGAGGCAGCAGAAAATTGGAGAAGGGTGGGCGTGGCGCGACAAGATAGCTCTGCTGCGGAGGGCGCGGTCGAGAAATTCCTTCGGGCGAGGCGTACCCCGGTCGAGCCGGCGTCATTCATCGCGCTTGAGCTCCGATCTACGAGAGCTCCGTTGCCGGCCTACCGCTCTACCAAAACCACCTATCCTCTCGCATTCAGAAATCGAAGCCATGCGGTCTACAGCGGTGCTCGGCGCTCCAGGCTTCTGGAAGCGTAGCGTCGACGAGCTGCGCCGTCGCTCCAACACAGGCATGCCCGATACCTCGCCGCCGCCACACGCTCCAGCCTGCTAATCTGCGGTCATGCAGTCTTCCAGCTCGAAGCCATGAAAGGCGCCGCGCCGTTGCCCCTCGTCAACTTCTCCGACCCTTCGTCCATTGGCCTCTGCAAGCGCATGTCCGACGCCGACATTGGCGGCTACTCCGAGATCCACCTCGACTTCGTTCCTCAATCGCCGCCGCATGCCCGCTTCCATGGGAACATCTCCATTCAGCTCCCCCAGGACAATCCCAATGTTACTCGCACCGGCTTCACTGGCTGGCGGACGCATGACCGCCCGCCCACCATCTTCGGCAAGTCGCTGTTCGACTTGGATCCGTACAAGTACCTGGCGCTGCGCGTGAAGTCGGACGGCCGCAAGTACTTTGTGAACGTGCAGACAGAGTCGGTCGTGCCGACGGACCTGCACCAACATCGCCTATTTGCGCGCAAGCCTGGAGAGTGGGAGACAGTGCTGATTAAGCTGAGCGAGTTCGTGCGGACGAATCACGGCATTCCAGTGGAGCCGCAGAAGGAGATGATGAGGCAGAGGGTGCGCTCAGTGGGCATTAGCTTGACCGACAGAGTGCCTGGGCCGTATGAGCTCTGCATTGGCAAAATATGGGCCACCAATGAGCTCAGTGAGAGCGAGAGTGAAGAAGATGCTCGACTAGACGAGATCTCTAGGGCTCCCTCGGAGGAGCCTACAGAGGCCGAGAAGCCGAGGACTCTATGAACGGTGAGATCAAGCTTCATCTGTGATACGGCGTTTGGCGCATAGTGTACAACAACCAACGTTGGACTAGTTGTGGAGGGGCAGTTGAGCGTGTTATAGGGAGTTGCAGAGCCAGCGAGGTTAGTTACAATGCTCACGGAAGCAAGTCCGTTTTGGAGACTTGAATATCTCCAGACCGACTTCTTTATCAGAATGTAGATAGTTGCGCATAGCCAATGAATTTTTCTGTGTCACAGCTGTAGAGATGCTGGGCCGGAGAGCTTAGGCCCAAGCTTCCGCGGTGTGCGCGCCTTCCCGTCGCGAACAAAACAACGTGCCTGGCCGCCCCACCATCGCACCTCCCACATCTACAGGCAGCCCGGACCATTAACCAATCATGAGAAAATGCAGATTATGTGGGAGCAATCTGGAACAATAAACTAAAGGCTGCCCAACTATTGTTGAAAAAAAAAGGAAGAGAAAAACAAAGGCAATCCCACCTCCACCGCACATCGCATGTTACAGTCCTCCCATCGCGACCATGGCGCGGTACCTAAATCCTCAGAAGATCAGCCTGCTAGTCCTCGCAAAACTGTACTGCGAGGCCTCAGCCCCATCTCCGGCCACCATCCCCATCCTCACCTTCCTCACCTCCCAGCTCATCTCGGACAATGCCGCTCCCGGCGGAGGACCCAAGTCCGCCGATGACTGCATCCTTACCCTGAAGCACTTTGAAAAAGTCCTGGCCGCCCATGCATACCTGGTCGGCGATCCGCACTCGGAAAACAGGGGTGAGACGCTGTACGACGCGTTCCTGGACCGGCTGTGGTGCATCGACAGCCTGGATGCGCTGCACAGCTTCTTCGACGGGCTGTCGGAGCTGTTAGGCAAGCCGCCGCGCAACTTCATCTCCTCCACGGAGCGGAAACACCCCCCGCCGCGGATTTTCCTCTCGCGCACCTCGCCGCTCGGAATATTCGTGCGCCGTGCCCAGCTCGAGTTCGCTCGCCTACAGTTCCACGATGCGAGCAAGCTGTGGCTCGCTCTCGTCAACTACAAGCTGCCAACGGCTGATTGGTGGCGGGAGCGGAGGCGCGCGCTGGATGGCCCATCGCAGTCGGGGAAGCCGTACTTTGACGAGAATCTGGTTGGTTTGGGATTGGAAAAGGAAGACGGGCTGTTTAGAGTGGCATATGGGCAGTTGGATGAGATGAGTGAAGAGGAAGGGCTGGCCAGTGTGGACGAGATTGAGAAACTCTTGGCATTCCAAATCGATCGACTGCAGAGTAAGAGCAAATTGTTCGGGTTTGGAGCCGTCAGATGCTGACTCCCATGCAGAGTACGGCAACCGTGTGCCGGATGATATGAGAGATCGCTTGCGAAATATGCTGGGCCCGACGGCTGCGGTGCCCAGCCTTGCGCATTTCGTCAAGTAAGCACTCATCTGTGCTTATTTATGGAAGTATGTGGAGAATCGCTGACCGGTTACAGGTTCTTTGATGCATGGAGAGCAGGCGATTACACGTCTTCTTTCGACAACCTGCATCGTTACTTCGACTACACCATGCAAACGAGAGACAAGACTTACTACCAGTATGCCCTCCTCCACATGGCTATCCTTCAAGCGGACTTCGGCTGCTTCAGCGAAGCCATTGCTACCATGAACGAGACCATTGCCACTGCTCGTGAGAACCAGGACATGAGCTGCCTCAACTTCAGCTTGAGCTGGCTGAACCATCTTGCCAAGGCTTATCCAAAGCAAATCAGAGCATCTGGCTATGGTGGTATGCTGGGCTCTGAACGCGACGGTTTAGCATTCTTGAAGTCGAAGGCAAGGGAGACGAAGATGTGGAGCTTACTGAGCTCAACTCTCTTGAGTGAATCCAAGATGCTTCTTTCCAGTGTATGTCAAACCTCATCCACATGGTCAACAAGCTGTCTGATTCGAAAGCAGGGCTCGAGCGTACCTCGTGCCTTCGAGCACATTTATCAAAGTGCGCATCTTAACGTAGTGCATAACATCAGAAGTAATATTGGTTCCCAGATGTTGATGCAGGCCTCACTATACGGCAGACTAGGTTGGATACTAATACTTTCTCCATCTCCTCTTCGATACTGATTGGAGTTTTAGGCGCTACGGACCTCTCCGACGCTGTCTGCGACATACTTCGTATCTGCTACGGTAACGTATGCCCCATAGAAGACATTCTCCGTTCCACTTGCCACAGCGCATACATTGTAAGGCTTGCAGCCCATACTGAGACTTTGTGGCTCGCTGACACTTGAATCAGAGATCGCAAGCGGGAGACTATGCAGGAGCATTTGAGATTCTTGATTCCATCAACCAAACAGACCACCGCACCCTCAAATTTCACCAGTACATAAGCAATTACGCGGCCCTACTAAAGACGAAGCAAGCTTTGAGAAGGTAAACACCCCAAAAGGAGACCGATACCACAAGCACGTCCGCACTTTGGGTAAACCGCACAACACGAGGACTAGACTTGACAGTTATACCTCAAGCTTCCCTCTAACTTTACATCCGATGAGACCACCCACATTGTCAACTCAGCACCGTGACTAACACGTTATTTCATTCCGTAGATCTGATTTTACCGCCGCGACACATTTTCTTGATGCCTTACACGCCTTCCGCCCCACAGACCCGGAGGTTTTATACCAACTCTCCATTCTCGAGGTTGATGCGCTTACACGCCGCGGCGACTTCGCCGCCGCATTCGTGCGTGTTGACGAGCTGGCCGCTGACCTGAAGGCCGAGGATGCGGATGTCTACCAGCGTGTGCACCTGCTAACGCTCAAGGCCGCGCTATTCGCCAAAGCCGGCGTGCCCGAGAAGGGCTTCAGCGTGGCAATGCGAGCGGCGAGCGCGGCGCACCGCGCGAGATTGTGGCCGGCGCTGTGGGAGGCACTGGCGGCGGTCCAGGCAATTCTGGTGGAGCTGGGCGAGTTCCGCGCTGCGAGACGACTGGGTGACGCCATCGCGCCGCTGGCGCTTGAGGCGGGCGATGAGGCGCTGTGCGCGAAGCTGTACCTTACACTGGCGGACTCATGCGTCGGCATCGCCGGCGAGGAGCAGCAGCAGCTACAACACCATCACCAACAACAACAGCAGCAGCAGCGCGAGGTGGCTACTTCTTCCTCCAACGCCCTCAGTACTGCCGCGTCTACCGCCGCAGCGGACGGGAACAGCCCCACTGCTTCATCTTCTGCTAGGAACGAGGGCGGCGGGGCGACGCACCAAAAAACGCTCGCCGAAGCAATGCTGTTCCTCGAGAAAGCCCGCGACTGCTTCCGCGCCATTGAGGACGTGCGTGGAGAGTGCGAGACTCTGGCCAAGCGTGCGCTACTGGAGAAACTGCGCCCGGCCATGGCTGCGGACGACGGAGGTGGACTCATTCCCGGCGGTGGTGCGTTGGGACACGGGCAGAAGGACGATGCGGCGGCCGTGGAGGAGGCGGTGGCGTATATCGGCCGGTACAAGGCCGTCATGGAAGGGGACGGGGCGGCTGCTGCAGAGACCGTGGGGTGATACTGCAACTAATAGAAAGAATCAAAGAAGCTTTTCTTCCGGGAAGGCTAAGATTCTGGAGTAGGCGAAGGGTAATTTTCGAAGTGGATATTTGGAGGGGGGTACAAAAAGTAGAAGCCTATTAGTCTTGGGCAAAGCATGCCTCCCAAACTGCCCATCAATTATGGCGCGTATAGTAGACAAAGGGAATGGTTTGGCATTGGTGTACAGTTCTGTCTGGCGTATGTGTTTTCGCGCACTAGGAGATCGGTAGAAGGAGAGGATCCTGCTCGCGGTATTTTCCCCACTCTCCTTAGATCGGTGACTGGAAACACAAGTTCAGGGCCCACTTTGAGTTTCTCTCTCGTTTGGCTTCTATGTACAAAAAGGCTGCAGGGTGTGCTCCTTCCCGATTACGCCAAAGGAGAGTAGACGGCGGCGGTCTTAAACATCCTGGATGAGAGGATATTTACTCGTCCTTCTTGTGGTAGTTGACCTTGTCGTTCCAGAAGGCGGTCTGTTGAAAGACATATTGTCAGTTTTCATGCCGTCACTTTGATAAAAGAAGCTGGCTGCCGTTGCGCTCTTTCCCAACTTGTCTCTGGTGTCGCTGTTTAATCATGCGTTGGACCCTGATATGCGGGCTCACGCCTCAAACGTGCTTCGACCAGTGCTTCTTCTTCTCTTCTTTGCCCCACCACTCTCAAGACAACGACACCCGCAGGTAAGTGAAAAGGAAAGAAAGGTCGCTCACCTTGTCACCGTCACCCCAGAAGAAGTTCTTGGTGCGGAGGTTCTGGTAGGGGTACTCGGTGCGCTCCTCAAGCGGGGGCGCGTGGGCCTCGTGCTCCCAGTGCTCGCTCCACAACCTGTAGGCGTTGGCGCCAGAGATGGCGAGAGCGGGAAGGACGACGCTGAAAAAAGGTAAGGGTTAGTGGTGAGCCTTTTGGTTTTGGGTGTTCTCTTTCAAGGTAAGTCTTGCAACTGCGCTAGAGGTCCTCTCTTCTTTACCCTCTCCTCCCGTCACTTCAATCAGGCATGAAAACAGGTGAGTGAGCCAAATGTGAGTCAGGACCTCCGGCAGCAGTCGCAGCACTAGAACCTTGGTGCGAGCAGCTCGGTCCAATGGAACGCTGCCTCGGTGTACTCAAAGGGCAAGACGACGGCAATGACACTCACTAGATAGACAGCTTGCGCCAGAGGTCTGTATATCACAGAAAATTAGCATCATGACACTTCCAATCGCGCGTACGGCATAGCAATCCCTCCTCCCATTGTCAAAAGCATGTCCTGCATCTCCATCCCCCTCTCCTTCCCAAGCTCCCAATGGACAGCGCCAACCATCACCAAAGCAAAACTATTACGCACCGCTGGTCTCGGCGGCGTGCTGCTTGACGGCAGCGCGCTCGCGGTTGAAGGCGTTGTCAGCAGCACCCTCGAAGCCGCCCTGGGAAGAGGAGTAGGTGCGGCGGACGACCGGGGTGCGGAGGGCCTGGGTGGAACGGCGGAGGGCAGCGCGGTACAGCATTGTCGCGGTTTCGATCGGCGACGGTTGGAGTGGAGATGGGTGGGTTGCAGTTACGTGGGGTTGGATGGTGGTGGTTGCGGTTACAAAGCTGCAGGTTCACTATGTGCGGCTTCTCGGCGCTCCGTCACACCACTTTCCCGTCCTGCCGTTCGCCCCGAACATTCCTGCCTTGGCGCGCCCGGCCCTTTCCGCCCCTCTCTCCGCTCGCGCGCCTCCCGCCTCTGACGACATCGCTTTCCGCGCAACGCGACTGGTCAGAGCTGTACCCTGGTTCCCGCGGGCTGCTATCTGGACGACGCGTCTACCGCGTTCACCTCTAATTTGCAGGCAGCGCACACTCACAGACGGCAGCAGCGCAATCGCCGCTCGCTCTGGTCATGCCCTCGCGTCACCATACTCTCCGCCGCGCTGCGCACAATCACCCACCGTCCGGCTAGTTAACCACGACCACTAGATTACCCCTCCCAGCTTCCCGCATATACCCGTGAAACGCCACGTTCTCCGCCACCCAAAGTTGCATCAACAACTAATTTGCACAAATGCCGCCGCTCCGAATCACGACCTGGAACGTCAATGGCATCCGCAATCCTTTCAGCTATCAGCCATGGCGCGACAAGCGCACCTTCGACGCTATGTTCGACCTGCTTGAGGCAGATATCGTCATTATGCAGGAACTGAAAATCCAACGGAAGGACTTGCGCGACGACATGGTGCTGGTGCCTGGATGGGATTGTTTCTTCAGTCTGCCGAAGCATAAAAAAGGTGGGTAACAGATCGGGTCAGATAGGATAGAATTGCTTGTTGTGCACAAATTTGCATGCAGTGCTGGATGCTGAATGAGATACAGGCTATTCTGGTGTCGCAATCTACACTCGCACTTCCCGCTGCGCTCCCATCCGCGCTGAAGAGGGTGTCCTCGGCGTCCTGTGCCCGCCAGGGTCCTCGACTACATACCGCGACCTTCCCCCGGACCAACACATCGGCGGGTACCCGACAGAAGAGCAGATAGACATGGCCGGCGGTGTCGACCCTGCAGCACTAGATGCTGAGGGCCGCTGTGTGGTCCTTGAGTTCCCGGCCTTCGTTCTACTGGGGGTGTACAGTCCAGCGAACAGCAACGGCCTCCGCGACGACTTTCGGTACGCATTTTTCAGCGCGCTGGACGCCCGTATACGGAATCTCACGCGCCAAGGGAAGCGTGTCGTTCTGTGCGGTGACCTGAACGTGTCGCGTGCGGAGATCGACACTGCGAACGCAGAGGAGAACATGCGCAAGGAGGGCATCTCGCACGAGGAGTACGTGTCCACGGGCAACCGACGCATCTTCAACCAGATGTTGGAGAATGGGGATGTAATTCCGCCGCGGGATGAGGGAAGGGAAGCGCCAGTGCTTTGGGATACGTCCCGCGAGTTCCATCCGATGAGGAAAGGCATGTATACGCATTGGGAGCAGAAGATCAATGCTAGGCCAGGGAACTTCGGGTCAAGGATTGACTTCGTTCTTTGCAGCATTGCAATGAAAGAGTGGGTGCAGAGCGCAGATATTCAGGAAGGATTGATGGTAAGTGTTGCGCCGTCCGGGAGATTCACCGTGTCTAATGAATAGCACAGGGTTCGGATCACTGTCCTGTATACGCCATTCTCAAGGAAAAAGTTGTTCTGGGAGGCGAAGAAGTCGCCTTGAGTGATCTCGTGAATCCAGCTGGGATCTTTAAAGACGGTAAACGGCTGCGTGATTGGACACTGAAAGACTCCCCAGCTTTCTCCGGAAGGCTCCTTCCAGAGTTTGACAGGAGGAGAAGCATCAAAGACATGTTTTCTCGTAAGCCGGTGGTTAGCAAATCATCGACTAATGGTAGCGCTAGTGCGGAGAGCTCCACCGCCTTCGGTAGCAACTCGTCGTTGAACCCGATGCATCAGGGGAAAGCAGCAGATGGTGGCCAATCCGAGCAAGAGACGCCGCAGAATAGCCAAGCATCAACGGTATCACAATCCAATGGGAATGGTCAGGCCGGCTCTGCTGCCAGTCCGGGGAAGAAGCGTTCTGCCCCAGCGCCTTCTACGAAATCAAACAAAAGGAAGAAACCGGTTGTCCCCGCAGCGGTGCAAAGCAGCTCAGTCAAAGGCCAACAATCCTTGAGAGGCTTCTTCAAACCAGCGCCATCGCTGCCCCGCGACGACAGTAATGTCTCGTCGAAGACGGCCGAGAGTTCATCCGCATCAGCTCCACCGCCATTCCCTGATTCCGCCCCCAATAATGTGCCTGTCGGTGATCCCGCAGGACTGTCCGCTGGCGGAGATATCTCCTCCCTCACTCCTGCCGATCTGGATGGAGGAGTCGCCGAGCAAGGATCGTCAACCTTGGCTCCGCCGCCATCTCCACCCTTCATCGACCCTATCGTATCCAAGGAATCGTGGGAGAAGCTCTTCACCAAGCCAAGCCCGCCGCGGTGCGAGGACCATGATGAGCCGTGTATCTCGTTTACGACGAAAAAGCCGGGCGCAAACTGCGGGCGCGCTTTTTGGATGTGCCCACGGCCGATCGGGCCATCTGGTGTGAAGGAGAGGAATACGCAGTGGAGATGTCGGACGTTCATCTGGGCGAGCGACTGGAATGGTTGAGCGGACAGGTCTGGTGGAGGAGAGTTCATTCACGTGGAGTGGACTTGGCGGGTACAGTGTTAGATGAAGGGTTTTCTTTGTTTGGGGGATGGGACATTGACTCTTTGTTAATCAGGTCAGGATGGCCGCTTCGAGGCCCTGTGGAAACAATGCTTTTCCTCTTTGATTATCCCGGAGGGACGTCTGCTTTGACCCCGCCCAGTGGAGGCATTCATCCAGCGTGCGTCCAAGCTACACGGCTCGCTTGTGGGGGAAGGCAAGAGCGACCGCCCATCATCCCACAGTGCGCGAGATTACTTTGTCGCGCTGTCACTGGGAGCGAAATTGCTTAGTGACTACCGCGGGCGTGTGGTGGTGATGGAGAAGGGCGGCGGGCCTTAGTAAGCAGGTCGCGCTGCCGCTGCGTCGCGCTTCGCGGTCGCCGACCGCCGTTTCGCACCGTTGCGCAGCGGCAGGCTGTCGCCGGGGAGGCGAGGTGCTCCGTGCACGCGCCTTCCCTATGTGCTTGTTCGGCAATGCTTGGCATGGTGTTCGAAGGGCACGGCAAAACGCCAAACCTTCCTGCCCATCACCCACCACCAGAAACGGCAGCCACCCATTCTACCGTGCCCGTCGCCAGGCTGCTGCCTAGCCAGCCCAGCCACCGGCTTTTCTGCCTGGCAGAAAGCGTTAAGGAAAAGTTAGCGCTGCGGTGGGCGACCACGGACTTGATATAAGGTAAAAGGCAAAGAGAGCCAGCACCGCCGCGCGTTTCACCCTCCGACCGCCTTATTGCGACCGGGGAGTTTTTATCTATTATTTTTCCAAAGAAATGCTCACCCAGTACTAGACAGAGGCAATATAGCTTTCCTAACCATTCCCCGCGCCGTCAACTGCGAAGTGTTTGACGCTGCTGCTCCTTCGCCTCCACTATCGAAACAGATTCCGAATATCTAGGCCACCACAGCCAATATTCAGAAGCGAACAAGACCATTTTTTGAGCATCTGGAGCAAGTCTCCGGAAATCGCGTAGGGTTGGACGCCTGCTTTTCTGACCCCCCTGTTATTATATTGATACATTGAGACCCCCCCTCTCCCGGCCCCCATGAACGATTAACTTTTGTTCGTTGCTAATAGCTATCTATACTACTCGTCACTCGCACTGGTAATTTTTGAAGTCGATAGAGACTGCTGGAGCCGGTGACAATTGCTCGTACTGGTGGTTACTCGCGCTGGTTAGTCGTGGTAGTTGCTTGCTCGTGGTGGTTGCTCGTGGTTTAGCACAGTTGGTCGGTTAGTAATACGACGCCTGGTACGGCTCGTGAGTATATCTGAAGTCTTAATAATTGGAGGGGTCAGAAAAGTGGGCGCCTAGGGTTGAGCGTTGTATAAGACTATCCTGGCGATGACTTCCACCATCCGCCTAAGTCGAGGGCAATCTCTCGCCCAAGGCAGTTGCAAACGCATCGTTGTTTCATATATGTTAGACACGCAGCTCAGAAGTTATGCAACAGGTATTGGAGTATGGTTTTCGATTTTTTATATGAAGGTCGTTTCTGTGGTGCTCAATCCGCATCACTTGGGGGCAATTTTATCTTGCTAGCCTAGGGGAAGTTTTTTTTTTTGTGATTTCGCGTGAAGAAATCCACCGCCTTTGATGTCTTCCCTTTTCATATTCCCATAATGCCCCAATCAAAGTTCTCCAATAATTTTTTGTCACTAGTGAAATGAAAGTATGTGAGGAGGCCAGACTAGGAAACAAGGAAAGAAACTTGCTCCATCACTTCCTTCGTGATGAAGCTGTGTATGGAGAGGATGTGTGGATCTGAATTCGGCCCTCATTATCTGGACTAGGAAGTAAGGAAATTTGAATATCCGGATCATTTTCTGCTGAAAAGAAGACATGCTGAGCCCGCATGGAGATGAAGCACATTGCGACCGAACTTTTCGCCACCAGCGAAAGTGGTCTGAGCTGGAACCTGCAAAGCCTGCGAGAAAGCTCATGCCTGCGATGTCGGAGGGCTTGGCCGCAATTGGGTGCGTTGAATGCAGGAACGCTCTCTGCGTGAAGAACTAAGGCTGAGAAGATGGGCCTGCCGCGGTAATGGAGCTTGGGTTGAAAACAAGACTGGGATGAGCAGAAGGGCCGGGATGAGCAGAAGGGCCGGGATGAGCAGAAGGGCCGGGATGAGCAGAAGGGCCGGGATGAGCAGAAGGGCCCGCCTGAGCATGAGAGCCGGGCCGAGCATGAGGGCCAGCCTGAGAAGAGGAAGCGGCCTGAGGAGCAGAAGCAATAGATGGGCCTGCAAGAGCAGACGAAGATGCTTGAGTAATTGAGTTAGCCAGCGCCTGTCCGGTGTGGTTTTGCTGTTGTGACGCTGAATTTCCATGCTGCGGAAGAGGAAGGGCTTGCATTTCTCGGATGCGCTCCAGCTCTTGGTCTCGGATGAAGCGCTGAACCACGACAAAACCAAACGCTCCCTCATCTATCTCCTCATCTTGCCTCTCTTTCATGTCTTCATAGGTCCATATGTTGTTGAACAGGGTGTCGCTGAAGTGGAGGTCTTTGCCTTGGAAAACTTGGGGCGGGGCGTTGACTAAACCCCACATAGGATCACGGATACGCCTACCATTGGCTATAATGTGACCTAATGCAAATAAATGTTAACATTCCTGGGTAGCTAAAGCGAATGCAGGGACGTAGTTGCTTGGACTATGGTAAACATTTCCTGGATAGCTAAAGGAAACGTGGGGACGTGATTGTTTGAACTATGGTAAACATTTCCGGGGTAGTTGAAGCTAACGGGGGGACGTTTTTGTTCGAATTTCTTACCTAGCCATCGGTCAAGAGCTTCGACTTCCATGCGAGTACTACGTTCGGTATCCATGAATCGTGGCTCCTTAGCCCATGGAGATGGCCGAACAATCAGAGGGTCGAACCTACGAATGCCAAGGGCGAGGCGGTGTTGACCAAGGGAGCCCCACTCGAATCGAGCACCCCACATGCCGAACTGGTTGTGCTCGTCGATATTGTAGATGAATATGTACAACTTGGCATCCCAGTAGCGAAGCATCTCGATTCCTCTTCATGGATAGATTGGATTGGAGACCTGCATTGATTCACTATATACCGTGTTGGAATGCTAGGTCACACTAGTGATCGCTCTCATCATGCTATCTGTACCCTTTACTCAATCATGAAACCCGAGCCCGTCAAGCCTATAGAAATTCCCCGAAACAAGAAATGAATGTCGTACCGGTCGCTGATCTTGAACACGCACTGAGGTGACTGATGTTTCAATCACGAATGATCTGATATTGCTCGAAAAGCGCGCTTGCTGCGCGGAGTAGGATGCCAATCGTTGGTTGAGCAAGTGAAAAGTGAGACAGCAGAGTGAGGCGCCCATTGGAAAGTCGAAGGGGCGCTCTGGCAAATACCTGCCTGAAATTTAATTTCAAGCAGGTCAAATTGGCTGAGGAAGTCGCTGGAAAGGATTCTTCAAGGCTGCGACGGTATAGCATGAGCTGTTGACCATGAAATCTCTAGAGATCTTGAGGTCAGACTTCACCAAGCTGAAGTCAAAATTGCTCAAGCCTCACGCTCAGGGAAGTTGAAGTTGTTGAAGGACTGCAGCATGCCTTCCGAGACAAGGTCCGAGTTGCGCTGGGAAGCAGCGGCGAAGGGATCGAAGTCATCCAGAGCAGTGGTGGCATTGAGCTCGAAAGCTCCATTGAATAGGTGAGAGCTGTCGAAGAGCGCAGACTGGCCAGTGACGATCTCCTCCGCAAGAGAAGCAGTGGCAGCAGCGTTAGCTTCAGCCTGAGGGAGGAGTTCATTGTTGTCAAGAACCGCAGCGTAAGCCTCCTGGTCGACACGACTGGCCATACCCATGTTGATCCAGCCAATGTTGGGCGGGGACGTGTTCATACTCATCAAGACGTCATGGACATTCATGCCGACGGAAGTGGGGCGATCCGTTCCACCAGCAAGAGAGTCGACAATGCGAGCCTTCTGCTCAAGGACGCTCGGCTCAACAAAGTTCAGCGGAGCATCAGACACCTTGAATTCCCCGGAAGCATGTCCTTTGGCCTTGGCCTTGGCCTTAGTCTTGCGCCTCTTGATGTCAGTTGCCCTGCGAGGAGTGTAGCGGTAGTCCGGAAAGGCCTGGCGATGGTTGGCAGCATGAGCAGCAGCCATATCTCTGTACTGTTGCTTGACTTGAAGAGTCTCGTTCCTCCACATCGCGCCAATGATCTGAGCTAGATAGCTTGTCAGTAAAGGACAGACGAGATCAATGCAGAAACAACTTACAGATACGGTTGTTGTGAGCACCTGGGTTGTTTGCCACGACGAAAGGGTGGTTTTCCCTGCGGTAGAGCATGAAAGCATTCATAGGACGAGGGGGCCGGCTGCGACGGTCAGGCTCACGCGCAATCTGCACCAGATCCAGGCGCGGCATGGCGACGGCGGAGTGGATGACTTGAGGAGGCTGAGCCATAGTAGACTGAGCAGGCTGAACCATAGTAGGCTGAGCAGACTGAGAGAAGCTGTCAGGATGTCCATCGGAGTGAGCGGGCTGAGCCATGGTAGACTGAGCAGACTGAGTGAAGCTGTCGGAATGTCCATCAGAGTGAGGAGGCTGAGTCGCAGTAGGCTGGGCAGACTGAGCTGAGCTGGCGGTGCCTCCGCTGAAGTGAGGAGGAGGGAGAAGGCGCCAGACATTGTTGTCAGGATCATAGAACATCGTGCTGCGGGCATTGATGAAAGAGCTAGAGGAATCAGTGACATGCTCAGCAATTCTTGTCGAGAGAGCCTACTTGTAGCGGGAGCGGATCTCATGGAGACCTTGTTCGCCAATGAGGAAAGTGAGCTCCTTAGGCAAGTCAACAGTAGACTTCCCGGTGTGCAGCTGCGCAAGTGCAGCAGACCAGGCCATTTCAATCCGGCCCTGCTGAATCGACACAGCTAAGTGAGCAGGCTGCGCGTTGGTCGGATGCGTGGTCGAAGCCATTTTTGCTAGTATCGCGGGGAGGGGAAAGGAACTGAGAGGAGGTTAGGCGGGCCGATTCCTTGACAATGACGGCCAGCCTTAGGTTGAGGAGTGGAGTGGAGTTGCGAAGATTTGGTTCTTCGACTTCAAGCGATGGGTTTTGTGTCTAGGCCTGGGCACGGAAAATCCAAGGCAGTGACACGTGAAGGGCAGCGCACTGCAATGCCCTTCACACGACCCGCACCTGCTGCCCGGCCAACCTCGGGCCACCGCCTATTTATTGCCGTCGGACAGACTTGAACTTCTTGTCTTCTTCTGCTTCTTCCTCTTCTTCTACGCAGCTCAATCCACCTCAGCTTTCTTGATGCTGCTATGACTACGAAGCCTTGAACTGATCCCAGTGAAGATGGCGCCGGCCAAAGCTTTTACGCTGAGCGGCCTGCAGCAGAAAATTGCCTATGGCGAGCACAGTGAGCCTACTGAGCAGGCTCTCCTTGATGTTCTCAGAAGTGCTGTTGCCACGCTTGACGATTCAGGCGTCTTGAGCAAGAATGACATGGCCAGCACCAATGCAACTGAGACACCAGAGCACCTTCCAATGGGACGCTCTCTCACCTACGCCCTGCCTAGATCTGGTAATTATGCAACCAACGAGGAAAAGATTAGGCGCATCCTGGAAGCGGAGCAAGATCTAGCAAACCACGCGTTAGCGATGATCACCAACGACAACATAGACGCTTTCAAGCAGGCGATCGGCGTCCCTAGCAACGACACTGCCGAGCAGAAGTTCCGCAAGCAAGCACTCAAGCGTGTGGCCTTCCGACAACTACTTACAGAGTATGCAATCCAAATCTTTTGTTCTTGGCGCTCTGCTAATAGGGTTCAGGTCAACCGACGCGAAGCTCCGTGGAGCAGGTCTCGTGCAGATCGACGAGCACCACAGGAAGCAGCTATCGACCAAGAGGTTGGACAGGATCTGGAGACTGCTCTACACTGTCAGAATGGTCCACGAGCACAAATTCAACTCTCAGAGGCGCAAGATGCACAACAACCTTCTGCTTGAAGAGCTTTTCGAGGTCAGCACAGCTCTGAATGACGTAGAATTCGAGGTGATCAGGGGCTTTACGTCGTATCCTGTGGACGGACTGAAGGAGTGGTGTAAGTATGCCTTCGTGGGAAAGAATGGAACGGGCTCGTGCTGACGATGATTTAAATGCTCTCAGTCAAATCGAGGGCACAAAGGCTTGCGATCGCCTTTATTTGCGAAGATCTTCAGACGCCGAGCCACGTGGGAGAGCAACTTAGGCTTCTTCAGGAGTTGAAGAAGCTGATGCGTGCCAAGCACCCGCAGCCGGACTGGTGGCCTCTGCCGCTCAAGGAGGTCGCGCAGAACATCTGGGGCACCAGCGTTATGTAGGCGGTGGACAACAGGACCACGGCACAGGATGACGCCCTGTTTCGGGAGGGTGTCTGGGACAAAGGGTAAAGGGCAGATTTTAAGGTGCTAAAGAAAGAAAAAAAAGAAAAAAAAAACACCGATGGCAAATGGACAAAGGCACGGCATTAGGTAGTGGACAGCTGATCCTGATCACGAAAGTAGTGCTGAAATCTTGCTCCTCAAGCAGGATCTTGGCTTAGATAGCACAGGGCACAAAACTGAAGCTTAGTCCTGTATACTGTGTTTTTGGGGTGATGGGAAGTCTGGCGGCGGAAAAGGAACGGGCCGGTGCAGACGGGGATCCCCTTCTGCGCGATCCAGGATCGCCCAGCTCCACCCGCGCTTGTCGGCACATCGCCTTGAACCATGCGAAGGGCGACACGAGTGCTTTGGCAAGCTAGGCGCGCTCCCGACTGCAGCTGTTCAAAGCGTGCAGCAGCGGGCTGGTCTGGCGGACAGCGGGCGGGGCAGCTCGGCGGCAGCTCGTGCGGCGGTGGAGATTCGGGCGGGTGATGGGCGGCGCAGTGGCGCCATGGGAAAAACAAGGCTGGGCGGCTAGCGGGCTGGTGGGCGGAGGTCATCCGCGGGCGGCGCGACTAGAAGCATAGACACGTCCTCCGCACTCGCCAGCTACCCGCGCTGCGTGTCCCCAATGGCCGCCGCTGATCCATCCGCTCCTCCACCGCGACCATGGCCACCTTCGCCGCCTTCCTGCTGGTCTACGTGATCGGCGGCCTGACCTTCGTGCCCTTGTGCGTCGCCGCCGCCGTCTACCTCGCGCTGCTCGCCTGCCCGCGCCACGATGCCAACAGCTCCGCCGAGCTCGACGACGCCGCCCCCGCGAGCCTCCCTCCCGAGCTCCACGCGCGCAACACCGAGCCCGACGTGGCCGCCGGCTACTTTGCCGTCTGCCGCGAGTATGTCCCCGGCGGCGTCAACGGCAAGCCGCCCGAGCGCACCACGCCCGCCGGCGCCGTCGTGGGCGTCGAGAGCCCCAGCGTCTACCAGAGCATGTACCGCACCATCTTCGAGCGCAACCGCGCCCAGAGCCCCAGCATGGAGGCCGCCAAGCAGAAGAAGGCCCGCAACGTCTTCTTCGTCGTGCTCAGGTTGGTCCGCTCCCCGCCCCGCCCACGCAGCCTGCTCACCCACAAAGGCACGGTCATCTGATCCTCTTCGACGACGCCGAGCAGGTCGAGGTGCGCTACGTCATCTCCCTGGCCCACCGCATCGTCGACGTCTACGCCGGCGGCGAGGCCATCCCCGAGGGCGAGCTGTGGATCAAGCGCAACTGCATCCGCCTGCGCCGCGCCCCCGACCAGGCCGACTCCGAGGCCGAGGCCCGCCCCTTCTACCTGTTCTCCGACAACAGCTCCGAGAAGGAGGACTTCTACTTTGCCCTGCTGCGCAACCAGGAGCGCCAGACGGGCATGCCCATTTCCCCGCCGCTCCAGTTCGAGCAGCCACACGTCGTGAAGCTAGTGCAGCAGCTGCATGCGTCGGAGGAGATTCTGCAGACGCGGTGGATCAACGCCCTGGCCGGCAGGCTGTTTCTTGCCTTGTACAAAACGCCCAATGTTGAAGATTTCATCCGCACCAAGATCACCAAGAAGATATCGCGTGTGGCCAAGCCCGCCTTCATCCAGAGTATCACAATCCAGCGCATCGTGATGGGCGACAGTGCTCCCATGGTTACGAACCCCAAGCTGCGCGAACTGACTCTTGACGGCGACCTGACTGCTGAGGCTGACGTCAGGTACAATGGCAATTTCCGCCTCGAGATAGCCGCCGTCGCCCGCATTGATCTTGGCTCGCGCTTCAAGGCGCGCTACGTCAACATGGTGCTCGCCGGCATTCTGAAGAAGCTGGAGGGCCACGTCTTAGTCCGCGTGAAGCCTCCGCCCAGCAATCGTCTCTGGATCACCTTCGAGCACCCTCCCAAGATGGAAATGGCCATCGAGCCCATCGTGAGCTCGCGCCAGATCACCTATGGTATGATTTTGAGAGCTATTGAGAACCGGATCCGCGAAGTCGTGACCGAAACCCTTGTGCTGCCCAATTGGGATGACATGCCGTTCTTCGACACCATCGCCCAGCCTTTGAGAGGTGGTATATGGGAAGATGCATCCAAAGCTCCCGTCTCCCCTGATGCTGCGCATGAGCCTCCCATGGACGACACCTCGATCGACGATGTGCATGAAGAGCCCCATTTCGTGCGCAAGGACGAGAAGACAATGAGCATGCCGAACTTGGGAGACTCGGATGTCTCGAGCCTCAAGTCTCGGAAAACTGCCAAATCAGTGATGTCAGTCGGCGAAAGCGCCTCCGCAAGTGGTGTTGAAGTCCGCTCCTCGGCCAGCATGCCCAGGTCGATGCGCTCAGGCTCGTTTGCCAGCATCGCCCGGCCCATCGTCGCCCAAGACACGGCCGTCGTGGAAGCTCAAAAGAGCCCGCAAAAGCACCAACATGACGCCATTACAGCAATCAAGGACATTTCGTCGCGCTCAATACCGACCTCGCCCGTCGAATCTCCCGTTGGTTCCCCGGCAATGCCTGCTGGACCCCTGGCTGAAGCGTCAGCCCACGGAGGATTGAAGCATGTCTCCGGGCTGAAGGCGTCTGACAATGGAGGGGACGCGAAACGAGCATCCGCGCAAAAGACTGCTTGTGATGACGGCGACGCCAAGCCACCCACAGCCCCGAAGGATGCAGGGAAGGGTGAAGGGTCGCGGGAACGGGGCCCGTCATTTGGCAAAGCCGAAGAGGACGTTGCTAGTTTTACTGACCTTTTCGGGGAATTTGTCCATTCGCAGCCGGAGCCCATACCCCGTCCCGAGCCTGCCGCCTTCTCTGTCAATTCAGAACAGAGCTCTCTATACTCGCAAGCGACAGATTCTACAGCGCATTCCGACTTGAGCGCCAAAAGCTCTCTCTCGTCGCGCAAGACCTCGCTGTCCGAAAAACGTCAAATGCTTAACATGTCGCTCAACTCGGCCACAACCGCAGCCAAGAAATGGTTCGCCTCGCGCCAGCAGTCGAGCACACCTCACTCGTCGTCCACCCCTTCCCACCCATCGCCCTCCTTCCCCTCGTCATCCTCTCCAGCCTCCACTGCAGGCACACCGGCACGGTCTTCCAGCCCTACTCGTGACCAATCGCAGCAGCCGCCATCATTATGGAGTCAAAGTACGCACTCGGACGCAAAGTCGCACCAGGCGCAGGAGCACCCCAATCATGACCGCGTTCCGAGCACTCCTCATTCATCCATCTCTTCCGCTAAGGCCACAACACCGTCTTCGGTGTCGCCGCCAAAGAATTCACACCCGGACAAAAAACCATCGAGAAGCAGTTCCATTAGCGTCCCCATGGGCCGTGGTCAGCCGCTTCCACCTCCCGGAGTTCCGCTCCCTCCGCCCGCGAAGCCGGAGAACAAGTGGGTGCAAGGCAGCGCGCAGCTGCTGGGACTAGCCAAGAGGAAACCTGTGCCTTCTGCTTCGCCTGGGGCGGCGGCACCGTCATCGTCAGCATCCGTCATGGTGCCTCATGGTGCCGGTAATATGAACGGGAATGGAGGCGTAAATAATGGTCATGGATTCGGACCTGCCCACGTTAGTGGTCAGCATCAGGATATTGGCGGGCATACGGACTTGGTTGGAGCAGACATTCAGATCCCAGCCGCGACGGCGGCGCCGATAGGCATGCATGTAGGCAAAGAAGTTGGCGGGAATGGTTCAGGAGACCCTTCGCACGTGCCGCTGCCGCTCGGTCACAACAGAACCACGTCATCTTCGTCATCGTTATTCAGCGGCAGCAACGACACGCCAACGCCAACAGCCACCACGCCTGCTGCTGTCAACAGATCGACGGAGAAAGCGAACGAAGCGGGCAGTGATGATGTGTCGACAGCGGGTCAACACAAGCCCTCCTCGCCGCAACAGCAACGGAAGCAGTCCAACTCTTCTGCAACTTCACGCCGTTCCGTCTCCGCCGTGTCCGAAGCGTCATCCCCGCCTCCGCCGCCCCTGCCGCCGAGGAGAAAGACTGTGGCGGTGTCACCTCGTCCCGGCGGCGACGATCAGAACAGGAATGGGAGGCCGAATAATAATGTCAATAGAAGGACGAGGAGTCACCGTCTTCATCGGCACGACGACGTGGGCGAAGAGCATCCGCAGCTCTTGGTCGTCGCCGCGCCGTTGGTGGAGAGCGATGCGTCGTCGGCGCCGGTGACGCCGGAGGCGACGAAACATGAGTTCGGAGGCGAGCTGGCGAAGAGGGGCGTGCGTGATGAGAGGAGGAGGAAGGATAATGATGATGATAACGATGATGAAGAGGACGAAGACGACGACGACGATGATGACGGCGGTGAAAGGGGCCGGGAAGACGAAGAAGAAGGGGAGAATGGGTTGGAAGGATCGGTATTCGATTTGGAGTTGGACGAGGGGGGTGACGACATGGCTCCTACCTCTTCATCTTCATCGTCCGCCTTACCTTTCGTGTCCTCTGAGTCTGCGGGTGCGACAGTTGCTGCAAGGGTTACTCCGCCTCAAGTCCGCGATGCCGGGGATAGCGATGGCGCCGCGGCGATGGGTGCACCGACGGTCGGGGCTGCATCCCTTTCTTCCCCGCCGGACTTACTGACTCATCCCCCTTCTCCTCCAGAGGCAGCGCTGGCGTCGAAGGACACCATGTCATCGTTAGGAGCGGTAAATGCAAAGGGTGAGGCGGTGGCGAAGGAGATGGACCAGGGTAGCAAGGGCAAATCGAAGGGGAAGGGGTGGTTCACATCGCCGAGCGCGTCGAGGATTGATGATTTGCCACCACATAGGCGATGAGAAGTGGGAACGATGAGGAGAGGAGGAGCGGGATGGAGTCTTTATTACCCAACTTTGGCTTCTTTTTCCCTTACCGTTTTTGTCCTCTGGATGCAGAAATGGACAAGGAGGGGAGAAGGGGATGGCTTGTCTCATGTGGGTGTGGTAGGAAGATTGACACTTGTTTTCTTTTCCTCGTGCTTGATCGGGAAGAACAGTGGTGGAGGGGCGATGAGAGAGAAGAACAAGGCATGGAGTACGGGGCATACCGTTGTCTTTTTGTTACCTTTTGTTTTCCTGTACAGGAGCATGTTCTCATGAGTAGGTACGGCGTTTCAAAGCATACATTGGTGGAGGCGCTTTTTTGGTTTTCCCTCCTCTTTGGGCGAAGCGGTCCGGGGGGGGGGGGGGGGGGGGGGGGGGGGTTTGGTTTTGTTAAATTTTTGGCGGGGGGTAA